>PVLC010003329.1:0-43462 GCA_004027655.1 Graphiurus murinus | reverse complement strand
TGCTAATTACATTAATTATTCAACCATTCTATTAGCGAGACATATCTAGGCTATTCCCAGATTTTCACTTTTCAAACATTAATTTATCATCATCTTTATACATATTTCTTGATACAGATTTTTCAGTTTGTCTACAGGATGAATTCATAGTAGTTGTATTAATGGGTCAAACTAAATGCACATCTTAGATTTTGATCGATAGGGCTAAACAGAAGAAGCCCATCATTAATCCTTGCCAAAATGCTAAAGCCCTGCCTCTGCTATTTAGGTAGAGTGTAGGTCTAGTTGGATCTTGGTGAGGGACCCCTAAATATAATGTGGCATGTTTATTTAATAAGAAAAAATAGCCTTGATTACGTTCTTCCTAAGTGCAAATTTAAACTGTTTAATGTCAAAAAAAAAGAAGAATGGCATCCGCTGCCCCCTTTTTCCCCCATCAAGTGTACATCAAAGGTGGCACAGCTGTCTCTGCAAAGTAGAACAGACATCTTTTACTGATGCTGAAGACAACAATAGAGACAGAAGTGATCCTCATCACAACAAATCAGATGCCTACAGAGAGCCAAGTGGAAGAGAAGTGCAGCCCTCTGCCAAAAACCCTGAGAGGCAGGAAGAGCCTTGGGATGTGGTCCAGCTGCAGCGGAACTGTGAAAAGCCTCAAATGGTTAAAAGAAGGAGTCTGCCAAAAGAGAGATTTGTGCTGCAGGATGTGTTGCTACAGAGAATTCCTCTAGCTCTTTGTTGTTAAGTGATTTAATCCTGTGCATATCAATTTCTTTTTACTGAATTTTCCTGTGTGAGATAGGGGGATGGTAAATAGATATTAATTTCACATAGTCTGCTGATGCTGCACCATCAAATCTCGCCCGTAACTTCCCCAAGAAAACACCATTGGAGGCTCAATGAGCTGTAAAATGACTACTTTTTTCCTCCCAAAGAATATTTCACTAATGTCTATGTTTGAAAATGTACATAGTATTTCCATGACATAGATTTATTATAAAATGTGATCTTTATTCTTGGAGAAGGCATATTCTCTTATTGAAGAATAGTTTCCTCCAAAGGGCAAATAAAAACAGAGATTAATAGGTTCAGCAATTTAAAATCAATATAGAGTGGGAAAGGGCAAACAGCATTATTCTCATCAAGATTCTGTGTTCAATGAAACAAGCAGTGGTACATTGTGATCTTAAGTGAATATAATATATGTGTTGAAATCCAGAATATTCATAACAATAGCTTTTATTTGTGGAGTATCTGCAGTTCTCTAGGCACTTTCACATATCCTAACTTGTGCAATTTATGCCCCTCAGCAACCTTGTGAGTTTCGCAGAGTATGTGTTAAATTTGATTCACCAAGGTTGTCTCAAGTCCTTCTGTAAAAGGTCAGAGTATAAATGAATTCAATAAGCATTTTTGAGATTAGAAAACTGAGAGGTTAAGTGTATTTCCCAAGATCATACTAGGAGTAACAGAACAAGGCCTCCACTTCTATGGAGCTCACAGGGAAAACTATTTAAGTCCTACTTGCTTTAATCCTTTTTCTTCAGAGAATGTGTGTTCTTTCTCATAAGGTGTTTATTCTGTCAATAATGGACATTATAACTTCAGAACCACTCTCCACAATAAGAACATTTTCCTCATACTGAATTACCTACCATACTTTCTGTCATTTGGCATTAGCTGTGCTGTGTTGGCTCCATTGAAGGAATATTGTTTTAAATTTGAAAAGGATAAAATATACATGAATAGGTAAAATAGAGCCAAGACAAAGACAAAAAGAGAGAATAAAAGGATAATCTTAAACTAGACAAGATCACAGTAAGAGAACAAAATTACCATCATATGTAATGAGTTATATTAGCATATGTGATAATAAATGTACAATAAATCAAATTGACATCATGTACCCCCAGATTTGATGTGAGAAAGATTCATGACTTTTTTTCTGGATAAAAAAATTGCATAATCTATCAATAGAAAACATTGGATAAATCCAAATTATGGGACATTCTACTAAATAATTGACTAGTACTCTTCTACAGTATAAAGGTCATAAAAGACAGTGATGACTAAGGAATCATTATAAAAATAAGGAGACACAAATAAATTCCATGTGGAATCCTGCATTGGATCTTTAGATGTACATTTTCAGAGGTAATTTTCAGAGGTAATGAGGTCATGAGGTTTTGTCTTCAGGAAAGATTAACACTGTTATTGCAGGAGTAGGTTGTTACTGCAGGTGTGGGTTCTCCTCTCTTGCATGCTCTTTCTATTTCTTTCTCACCATATGATGCCTTCTATCATATTATGACACAGGAAGAAGTACTTTTTCAGGCATGGGACTCCTGACCTTGGATTTGCCAGACTCCAGAACTGTAAGAAATCATTCTCTGTTCTTTATAAATGACAAGGTCTCAAGTATTCTGTTATAACATCACAAAGCACACTAAGAACATATGTTTTTATCTATGTGCATATGCAGAGACATATATGTGTGCATATACACACATATATTCTGTTTTTCATTAGAATATATTATACATATTATCTGTAATGTCATAAATTTTGTTCAATTTTATAGCCCCAGTGCCTAGAAGAGTGGAAAGTACATAGGTGTTAATATTTGTGAGAAATAAATGACTGTATGAATATTAAGAAAATATATATGAAAAAAGTTTTAAAATGAATTTTTTTTAAAAAAAACAAAAATGTTTTATTTCCTCCTGGGATTTGAGATTTCCTCACATGAAAGAAGCAGAGAGAATTTGAAAGAAATGACTGCATTGACTTTGATATGTTTGTGACTGTACATCATGTGCGTTAGAGTGCTTCCCTCTCCTTCCCTCTCATCACCTTCAGTTAGGTCACTTTCTTTGCTCATCTAAGGTTTCTCCTTCTTTGTCTAGAGTCCCTCCTATGATCCACTTTCTCCCTAGCTTCTGCATATTAGGGAGAACATCTGATTTTTTACTTTTTGTGACTGTCTAATCTCACTTAGCATAAGTCAATCACTTAGCGGAACATGAGAAGGAGAAGGGGGAGGGAAAGGTGTAGGAACTGGGGAAGGGTTAAATGAATGCTGTGTGCATGTATGCTTCTACCAGCTTGTACTTAATTAAGGTGTATGACTACAATGCACCAATAAAAAAAAAGTTAAACAAAATAAAACAAAAGAATAACTGCATTGCCTAGTGAAGGAGCTGTGCAGAAAGGAAAAAGGACCTACCTAATGGCGAAGTATTCCTTCAGTATTCTTCTCACAGAGTCAACCTGGATGTAGACTTCCTTAGACAGAGACAGGTTTTATGAGTACAGTAAATAAATTTTTATTGCTAAGTGAGTCAAAATGTAAGCAGGGAACTTAATGATACTCTAGATACAAGGGCGGCAGGGGCGGGAATTTTTGTCATACTTCATACATTGCTGACGTGTCAGCTACAACACTTCACACTTGACTGAGGAGCTATTAAAACAATTACTAGGTCATTAGCAAGGGCTTTTAAGAGCAGTTTTGAAGCCACAGGCTAGAAGAAAACTTGCTTTGATAGGCATATTAGCCCACAGTGTGGCCTGAATTTGGAGAGTTTCCAATTTTCCAGCCCCATCTCCTGGCTTCTTATCTTTTTATTTCTTTAATTTGTGAGGACATTCCCAAAGGTAGGTAGAACACATACTTCAATTTCATCAATACTTCATCCATTTATGCGTGAGCTGGTGGAAAACTATTTCTGATTCTGAGTGTCCCTATTCTGCTCATCCACATAGGAAAATGACAAATTAGGAAAGTACAGTTCCTCCCTTGTACTTTTTGTATCCATAGATAAAATTAATAAAAAATCTCTGTTCCATATTTTAAAATCTTTTATAGCAATTATTACTTCCTGAATCTTAGATATAGGTCCAAGTTGGTATAATTTACTTTTATGTAGTTGAACTAACTTTATTCTGCTTACTCCTCTCAAGCTTGGGGGCTTCTTTCTTCTTGCTTCTAAAATCCAAATGTTTATATCCCTCATGTAGCCTATGGCTGATTTAAAGCTTCCGGGAAGACAGTTCATCCTTCCCTCTTCTCTCACAAAGCCACACCTGCTTCCAAATTTCCTCTCTTCCCTGGAGGCAAAATTTCTACCCTTCTCTTCTAACTAGGTATAAAGAAGAAATACATTCATATCCTAGTCAAAGTAATTTATGTGGATTATAAATTACTATTACACTTAACTACTGATATATATATATATGTATATATATGTATATTTGCATTTTAAAAGAGAAGCCCAACATAAATTAAATTTGGTATAGCCTAATTCTGAAGAGAGCAGGATCATTTTGATTTGTTTCATTCATTGACAGACATTAAAAACAGGCAATGAATCAAGGACAAGGAAGGTTTTAATTCTGTCTTTATTTATAATTCAGTAAAAAACTAAGTAATGGCCATTGCTAGCAGGTAGCTCTCCTTGCCTTTCCCCCTGCCACCTTCCTAAGGTGAGATTCTTTTATTTTCTTTTACACAACACATTATACATATAATATATATACATATACATATATACACATATATGTATATATGATATATAATTTTTAACTTGTGATATATATATACATATATATATATATATATGTTATAGGAATGTACCTATAATCCCAGAACTACTGGTTGCTAAGGTGAGATTCTTTATAAACAGTTCTGATATGTAGAAACACAAGGATAAATATGCATGCCAGAGGGATTGTCTATGATGTTACAGTGGACCCAGCATCTGGACCAGGCAGCCATTATAACCAGGGATTAGAAAAGGCATTCTATTCCTTATATACTTTCCACAGGTAATTTTGGCATAATTTTATTACTCATGTGGGACACTGAGTAGTGTCAGTGGAATATTTTAGAATATTTTATTAATTTATTTAAACATTGAAAAATATACCAAGGTGCTTTCTAAACTAAGAAAAAATTTTAACAGAGGAAAGTACAGATATTACATATTCTCCATTATTACCAACATGCAGATTATTTCAGAAGGGGGACAGAAATTTTGCAGACCATCATTTAATGAATAAGCAATAATCAAGGTCCATTGCTAATTGAAGACTGAGGCTATATTTGAGTATTTTCCATATACTTTTTTATTTTTTATTGTATTTTATTGGTTCATTGTAATCATACATCTTTGTGAGATACAAGCTGGTAGAGGTATACATGCACACAGATCTCAATTAACCCTTCCTCAATTGCCACCCCATTCCCTCCCCCTCCCTCACTCTCATATTTGGCTTAGTGATTGATTTTGATATGTTTGTGAATGTACATCATGTGCATTAGGGTGTTTCTCCCTCCCCCCCTCCCATCACTTTCAGATAGTTCACTTTATTTGTTAATCTAATGTTTTCCTTCTTCATCTAAAGTCCCTCCTATGACCCACTTTCTCCCTAGCTTCCGAAAATTAGGGAGAACATCCGATTTTTTACATTTTGTGACTGACTAATGTCATTTAGCATAATGTTTTACAAGTCTTTCCATTTTCCTGTAAATGACATAATTTTATTCTTCTTTATGGCTAAGTAAAATTCCATTGTGTATATATTCCATAGTTTTGTAATCCATTCATCTGTCGATGGACATCTTGGCTGTTTCCATAGTTTGGCAATTGTAAACTGTGCAGCTATAAACATAGATACACATGTATTGGTCTGGTAGTTTGGTTTCCATTCTTTGGAGTAGATACCCAGAAGTGGTATTGCTAGATCATATGTTAGGTTCATTCGCATTCTTCTGAAGATCCTTCATACTGATTTCCACAGTGGTTGCACTAATCTGCAGTCCCACCAACAATATATTAGAGTTCTCACTTCTCCACACCCTCTCCAGCATTTTTGGCTGTTTGGGTTTTTAATGATTGCCATTCTAATTGGGGTTAGGTGAAAGAAATCTCAGCGTAGTTTTGATTTACTTCTCTCTGATTGCTAATGATGTTCAACATTTCATCATACATTTATTAGCCATTTGTATTTCTTCTTTTGTGAAATGTCTAATTTAGTTCACTTGCCCATTTTTTTCGTTAGGTTATTTGTCTTTTTAGTGGTAAGTTTCTTGAGTTCTCTGTATATTCTGGGTATTAGTCCTCTATCAGAGGAATAGTTGGCAAAAATTTTCTTACTGAACAAGAGTTCTTCATGTCAATTTTATTGGCACAACCCTTCAGGGAAAATAATTGGGTAGAAATGAAATCTTGACATTCTTCTTGTAGTCTTGCTGCAATCAATAATCTATTACAACACTTATTGGAAGTGATATTGTTCTCATCTTCATTACATCCATTTCTTAGATCACCTAATGCATCTATCTATCTATCTATCTATCTATCTGTATAATCTAAGATATTTACTTCAGTATTTTCAAGAACACCAGGTGTTTGAAGTCTTACCATTATTTTCACTTATTGAGTTCTTCAGTTCCAAGATTTCTAGTTCTTTTTTATTATCTCTCTTTGCTGAATTTCTCCTTCGTATTATGAATTGTTTCCCTAAAATGATCAAATGTCTATTCTCTTGTATCCCATTGAGTTTTTCCAGGATCATTCATTTGAATTCTTTATCAAGCACTTTGTCAATATCCTTTTCTTTGGAGTCTACTACAGAATTGTAATCCTCTGGAGACGGCGTATTTCTTGTTTTCTCATGCTTCATGTGTACCTACCTGTGTTAATACTTGTACATCTGGTGAATCAGTTAACACTACTACTTTTATAAGGTGACTCTCCTAGTAAAGGCCTTTCTGCTAAAAACATGTCTTTGGGTGTCAATTGAGTAGATTGTGTTGATCTGGGCTACAGTTGAGCACTAGAGTGAAGCCTTCCTAAATCATCTTCAGCTCTCATTGGTGGCTTTCATCACAGTGAATGTGACAGTGGGTCAGAAAGCCTGTTCATCCCAGAGGGATGCAGATGGTGGGGCACGCCAGCAGGTGGAATGGGTATGGTGCACACAGCAGTGGATGTGAAATGGCCCTTCCAGCAATGGGAATGATGGTACCAGAAACACAAAGCATGGTTGACATTTCAAGGTCACCCCTACCAGCACTGGGGGCACAAAGCATGCACTCTAAGGCCCACTTGGTACAGGCCATCAGACATCTGGCCACAATCTGTAGTGGCACAGAACATGGGTGAAGTGCCCTCACCTCAGCCTCAGTGAAGGGGTTGGCCAAGAAACAGCTAGATGAGTGCAAAGGGACAGGGGGCATGCACTTATCTCTTAGGTTTTAGGTATGGCACATTCTTGGCCACCACACTGAACCATGGGTTGGCGACTAGATTCACGTTATACTACTGAGTCTAGTTGAGTTTGTGCAGCTTCAGCTTCGCTGTCCTATCATGATAAAATGTCTTTGGGGACGTGCAGAGACTTCTGTCCCCTAGGGAAATAGGAATTTTTACAGTGGTTCTGTTTTCAGGATGCATTAGCCTGGGCTTTGGGAGCTAAGAGGAAGAAAGTGTGAGTCCTTTTTTGAAGTAAAGCTACCATGTAGACTCCAGGTATCTTCCCCAACTGGACTCCAAGCTTGTGATGACTGTGGAGCTCTCCCATAGTGAAGATTAACAGCCTTCAAAGAAATGGGGCCTTCTGGGACTCTGAGATTCACACTTTCCCATGCAGCAAAGAGTATTCCTCAGTCAGGGAGGTTGTGATTGCCAATGCACCTTGTTCCACTTCCTATCCTGCCATCCCAAGTCTCCATATCTTATCGGCCTTTTGTCACTTCCTTGCTAAATTCCAGGGCTCTCCCTTGATTACCCAACTTGAAATGTGACTATTTACCTGAGATTCTGGTTCTTCCTTATGAAGGAGGAAATAAGTTCTAGGTACCTTTTTTCTGTCATATCAGAATCCTTCCCAAAATCCTACAAATTTTAAATATTATATACCTCTGGTTTTCTGAGTAGCTCTTCTTCAGAGACATTTGTTTGAAAAAGAATGACAAATAGTGTCCAGTAGGCAGACTTTCATATAGCATATTATTTTGATTTTTAGCCACATCTAGAATAATTATTGCATAATGGACAATACTTAAAGACCATAATTATAAGAAACCTTTGGAACAATAACTTCTCAAATTCACTTCAAGAAGATCTTCATTAAAGCCATAAGTTAAATATTGTAACTTCTGTAGTAATTCAAAAACAAATACTAAAAAAATATATGATTCTGAACTTAGCCCATTTGCAAATAAAGACTACCATAATTTTAATGTATGTTCTATGGAAAGTGAAGGAATATAACAGCCCCAAATCATCTTCTACTCCGTATTTTTTATCAACAAATAAAACTTCCAAAATTTGAAATTTGAAATTTTTCAGTATAAAACAAAAGAATTACATACAGCAATTCAAAATATCAGGTTTGTTCATTTTTTATTCTGCTGATCTTTATTTTAATATATTTTCCCTAAAATCAGACTTTCTTTAATGCCATTTTAAAGTTTATCAATAAATCAAGCTTTTTGTTACATAATTACTTGGAAGATAATTAACCAGAATATGTCACTTTTAAGTAAGCATTACTGAAATTTATGTTTAACCTTAAATGCCATTCTTGATCATGCTAACAGGATTTAAGTATGTTTTTCCTAAAAATCACATTTTAATACTATTCAAAAATGATAAAATAATATAAAAACCCACAATGGAATCTTTAAGATTATGTAGTAGATGTTTGAGACAAATACATTAAAGCACAGATTCAGATGATAAATACCTATAGATGGTCTTTTCCAACCATAACATCCTATGAAAATTCCATGATAAACATGAATATTGAGTAGATTTATATAACTGTAGCCTGTTTTTAATAATGAGAGATGAGTTGCAATATTTACCTTACTCCACCTATTTTCATTGCTGCAATACATTAGAAAGGACAGAAATGTTCCAGCTGACTCTAGCAACTACACATGGCACTGGGAGGCAGCTGCATTGGCCCTGTCCTCAAGCAACAGCTGCCTCATTTTCCCATAGTAAGATTGTGGCCTTGTGGCCTTTGGTTTACTACAGACCCCTAAGTGAGTTCTCTTGCTCTTTCAGAGGTTCTATTAACTATTCAATATCATTTAGTAAAATTACTGTTAGTCGTAAGAATTCAGATTGATTTAGCTTATCTGCAACCAAGAACTATTAGCTATGAACTATACAAAGTTTTTCAAGGCCTGAGTTACATGTTACAATTCTTTATTCAAGCTTTCACAATATTTAAAAATCACTAAGTACTAATTAGGTTGAATAGGATGGTTGAGACATTTCTCTAACAAAGTCTTAAAACAAAGGTTGCAAGTTGGCTGCCCAAACTCAAAGCTAATATACAAATATAATTTGTTTGGTCTTCAGGATTTTTATTTTTGTTTATTATT
The DNA here is from genome assembly GCA_004027655.1 of Graphiurus murinus. Classification (NCBI taxonomy): domain Eukaryota; kingdom Metazoa; phylum Chordata; class Mammalia; order Rodentia; family Gliridae; genus Graphiurus; species Graphiurus murinus. Next base: position 34,056 of record PVLC010003329.1, on the reverse strand, counting down.
AATTGGGTCAATGGCGTAAAATTTGGACATTTCATAATAAGAAATAAGTTTTCAGCTTCTTTTAAAGAGCAGTTCTCAAAGCAATGATAGTAATCAGCAGAAGTACATCAGGGGCTGCCCAGATCACACAGGACTCCACAGTGTGCCAGAATCCACACCCAGCTCATTTCACTCCCATTGTTATCTGTATGACTCTAGAAATATCTTACTGTAGTATTCCAATGGTACAGAGTTAGACGGTTATGTTCCTTCACTAGACCAGAAGGCCAGAAAGTACTCCTCTACTTTGGAGTAGTGTTTGTTTTTGTTTTTGTTTTGTTTTGTTTTGTTGGTGATGCTGGGGATTGAACCCAGGAGCATTCTGCCTCTGAACTACATATTTTTTAGTTTAGAACAGGGTCTCACTAATTTGCTGAGGCTGGCCTCAAGCCTGTGATCATCCTGTCTCAGTCTCCTGAGTATTGGGATTGCAAGCATGTACCACGATGCCTGGCTTGGATTAATTTTTATACTACCATTTATCACATATCTCTAACTTGGAAGAGATAAACAAGAAATGATCATAGTTACAAGCCTGAGACCAAATGCCAAAGTGTATCTGATAGAACCTTGGCTCAGCTTCTTAAATACTCTGGTTCTTTGTTTCCTTCTCTGAAGCACAGAGATAATATTAGTACCTGTCCACCATGGGATCCCTGTGCAGTTTAAATTAAATTAGCAAACAAAACACTCAGAGGAAAGACTCAATAAATATTATTTAAGATTATAATGCCATTTATTATTTCCTATTTATATTAAGTTTATGATTTTATTTATAAATTGTGTTTTCAGGAACTATGTGTATGTAGACATATACATGTATATGTATATGTATATGTATATGTATATGTATATGTATATGTATATGTATATGTATAATAGGAACTCAAGATTGAATACTTTCATCTATTTTAAGCAAACATATTTATAAATTATGAAGAGTATAATTTTTATGTATTATAACTTATAAATTGCCCCAGAAAGTAATATATTTAAAAGTCCCAACATCTATTTTTGTTCTTCCCTTTCCAAACAAAAACTATGTAGTCCTATCAGTCATAAAAAGCAATGTCCCACATGTTCTGTCTAACCCCCACACAAATCATCATCAAATGGCTCTATTCTTCTCCTGACTACTTCTCCACAATTAAGTTAATAAAATGGGACAAAGTTCCAATAACTTTGTATTTGTTGAGCACCTTTTAAGTGATAAATACAATATATGTGTAAAAAGAATCTTCAGGGTTGTAGATAACTAATTCCTTGCTCTTAAAAAGATCTAGTGTTGCAGATATAGCTCTCACGGGTCTAGTGCTTGCCTAGTATGCATGAGGAGCTGGGTTCAATCCCCAGTACCACAAAAAAAGAAAAAAAAAATAAGTAAACTTAATGAAGACATGACCATAGCAACCTAAGAAAAAGAAGTAATTCCAGAATTTCATTATTCTGATTGGAAAATACGTTCCTAAAACTCTCCTATAAATATATTCTTCTTCAAGGTTAAATATTTTCAAGCTATCTTTAAGCTTTTAGTCAATCTCCTCTGAAATAATATTTGCTTATCATTAGCAAGTTCAGAAGGAATGTTCAAAATGCAATTTTCTCTCTGGGGCCATCCTGTTCCAAGTTTATTGTTACATCTTATCATGTCCTCCAAAATAGAACCTGCTTACTGACAGACATGAGAGATGAAATTCACCATTTCTTGCCAGTAATCATGAAATTCTTTGCACACATGATTTCTCCAAAGTAATATCATTTTGGCTATGGTGTTCAAATCTCTTTAGAAAGTCTATTTTTATTCTCACAAAATTACTTTGAGGATATCAGATAGAAATTTCTGGCATATTGATTTTATGAACACTAGACACCCTGTTCCAAGGGTTTATGTTCCAAAATCCCAAGTGAATGCCTGAAACTGCAGATAGCACCAAACTATAGTATGTTATCCACTATATGTATATACCTAAGCTAAATTTTAATTATAAATTAGACATAGGAAGAAAGCATCAGCAATAACTAATAAATAGAATAAAAATACTATAAAATATACTATATATTTATATGAATATTTTCTCTCTATAAATATCTTTTTGTACTATGTTTTCTTTTCTTATGATGATGATATGACATGAACATTGTGGAAAAAAAACCCACAACAGTATAATGACCAGGACAGCTACTACATGACTAGCAGGCAAGTAGTGAATACAGTGTAAATAAATTGAACATGGGTAGTTCAGTTCACATTCCTGGCAGGATGGAGCCAGATGGTACAATATTTCATCACAATACAATGAACTATGTGCAGTTTAAAACATAAGTTTTTGCCATTTTTCCATCTCATGTTTGAACCATGTTTGACCTCATGTAACTGAAACTGTGGAAAGTAAAACCATGGATGAGGAGAAACTACTGTATAAATAAGCTGACAGAGAGTAATTGATTTACTGAGGGCCACACAAGTATCTATGTAGGGACCAAGATTAGAAATCCACTATTTTTTTTTAAACTTTCAGTTTGACACATTTTATATGAGAAAGAAGATCTCACACATGCACATAGTTTACAAGTGGCATGTGGCTTGCAGAACTATTTTAAGCACTGACAGGGTTCTAGGAAAACTCATCAATGTAATTGCCTTTTGCTTTTCACTTTAGCACTTCATAGTAGAAATCCTCAGAGCTACTTCTTATTTGAAAAATTTTAGACATTGTTCTTTCCAAAAAGGTAATGCGGTATTGAGAAAATCAAGAAAGGAAATTTACCTTTTATACATTTACAATGTTCTGGAGTAAAAAACACAATAATGACTTCAATGATTCCTTGTCAAGAAGAATAAAAAATGTGGAAGAATGTGATTTCCACAACAATGCTCAGGATGCCTAGATCCAGCTCAGTGTGGGGACCTAACATTTCACCCCTAAATATATCCCAAACCTCAGGAGCCATCAGACTCTTCTACTTTCTTCAACTTTTTCAGGTGGGAATACTTGATGGCCTAATCCGATTTCCCAAATTTATCCTTCATGTTCTCTGCCTCAACACAATCTTGGATCACAAGCCTAGAGATAAAACAAATTTAAATATGTTATTCAGGTGATTTTTACTCTTTCTTCTTTTTCATACACAAAACAAAAACAAAATAAAAAAACCAAAAAAATATGGCATTTTAGAAAGTCCATTCTGGTTAATTTGACTGTAGGGTGTTCTGAAAATACACAGTTTAGGGCTCCACCTTCTAGGAACTTGGTAAAATTGGCTCCTAATTTTAATATTTTCAAAATGTGGTTGTTGAGTTCTGACTTCTTAGGTCCCTCTAGAACAGCATCTAGGACTGCAAAATCTTAGAGTTGGTAAGGGCTTCAGGAGAATATCTGGCTCAGTTTTCTTCAAACTGTGATCCCAAGTAATCTGTCATCCAGCAGAGTAATTGTGGAGAGAAGTGAAGCATTATGTAAATTTGATTCCACAGCTCTCAACCCCTGGAATCTTACCAGTTATGGGATTCCTGGTTTTATCAGATGTATTTATTGTGCTCCCCCACCTTAAAATAAAATGTCTTGAAATAGGAATCTAATCAAATGACATACTTTCAGATGAGAAAACTAAATCTCAAAGAATCTAAGTAGCTTGCTCTAGACCACACAGCTACTTGATCGCAGAATATTAATATTAGATAAAAACTGACAACCTTTTCTTAGAATTTTGAGCCAGCTCACTGAACTCACAAGCCGGTATTCCTTCTTAGCACAGTATTGTGATGCTAGAAAAGCTAGAAGAAAATTACTAGAAAAAAGGTGTGTATGCTTATGAATGAATGTGAGCCAGCAATAGAGAGACCTGAAGTGAAAGGTTTATTTTTCTAAATTTTAATAATTTGTTTCTACATGTCTGTTAGTACCTAATTTCAATTAACTGTATGGTTAACAAATATTATCAGAGTGGTTCAGAGTTCACTTATTTCTAAATGTCTATTCTAAGGAAAAATATTAGGAAACTAAAATAAAAGAAAGCAAACAAAAAGATTACATTAATTTGGTTATTCATTTCCTGCCAACAGAGGAAGGAGGCCTTGTGAAAATTATACCTGACTAAGAGGGTGACAAATACTGTACCCCAAATATTTTATCACATGTATAACATTCAAGAGAAAAAGTATAAGTCCTGTTTGTTTTGTTAACATTAAATATACACATATATTTTTTCCTTACAGAAAACTTTAACATTTAAAAAGGAATTTAACCATTATTTTCACTTAGTTCAGAAAGATTTCTTAAATTTTGTTGTAAAAGTTTCACATACACACAACAAAGCAGGCTTTGAAATCTTTTGATTCCTCAGGCAGATGAAACCAATATATTATACAAACACCAATTGCCATTATTGCCCTTTTCTTTATTATAGTCTTTTTTTCCTCCCCACTGAAAGTTTTTGAGCAAATAGGAAGACATCTGGAGCACTTGTGTTTTTATTAGAGTTTTGAACAATATACCAGAAAAAGTCAGAAAACTCATAAAATGTCTGTAGAAAATAGATCAAATATGTCAATATTTTAAAGACAGAGGTTTTCTCTATTTGGCCATACTAAAAACAGATTTTATGGAAATCATTTGAATTTAAAAATATCAATTTTTCACATAAAGTATTTTAAAATTTTGAAAGAATTTCTGCTTATGATACCCAAAGCTGCCAAATAATCTTTTGTTCTTGGGCTCAGCTTCGGCAAATTCTCTTTCTTTGTCAGGCTCTTGTTCCCCCGACAATGCGCTAATGAAAATATATATATTGAGGTTCATATGACCCAGAAGGGGCCAGCCTGGGAAATGAACTTCCTTTCTCACTTGCTCAGCAGTTATTCCTCTGGGATAGAAGCATCTGGCTTGACTGATTAAAGCTGCTTCTACCTGCCCAGAGGCAGTTTATAATCCAATTTCTAGTCTAAATCCAAGAATTTCACTGCTGTGGATAATCATAGACTATCTTCCTATGAAGAATCAGTTTGTTTTTGCTTAAAAAGAGTTAGCTCTGGAGCTTTATGGAATCCATTGTTTACTTTAGGAGTCTAAACAAGGGCCCTGTGTGCTCTGGGGTCTGTGGAACTGTTGTTGGGCTTTGTCATCTTCCCAGTCTGCTGAGTCTGTGGAACCAGCCATCTCAGAAAATAGTTGCTACAAATGGACACGCTTTTTAAAAATGTCAAACACCCCTTGGAGCTGTGGCCCTGACATGTAAAAAAAGTTATGCCCATTAGCTCCACGTGTTAGACCAAAAATGTTGGACTGAAAATGGGTAAACTTATCTTACACAATATGCATAGAAAGTCTGTGGAAAGTAGGCCTGCCACAGCAGGAATGTGCCTGAGTAAGACAGTTCTGCCTGCAAGAGCAACTCCCTGAGATCTATGGCCTGTATCTAATGAGAATCAAGGAGGGAACAAGGGGAAGAACTTTCCAAGAAGCTATGAGTAATTTTCTTAAGATTTTAAGCAGATGAATACTTAAAGGAGAAAGAAAAATCTTCCCCAGGGGCAGGCTGACAAATGAGAAGGACAAAAGCCTGATATTTCCTGGAAATCTTGATTAAAAAGCAAACCACTAAAGAAAAACAAAACACAAAATAGTTGTTAGGTTCTCATGTATATGAGAACTGCCATCATAATTTAATAAAAACTATTTAAGGAAGAATTTTAGTTCAAACGTTCGTTTAAATATTTTTTCTTCAAGGGAAGATTTTTGCCTTTTGATGCTAAACATGACCTTTCAAAAATTTTTCATGCAAAATTCTTCCTGAATCATCAAAGTCTAGGAAGCAAATGGAAGATATTTCTCATTCTGGAAATTTTAAATGTTTCTTTTTTTCTGCTTTTGTGTAACATTAGTGTTTGGATTAAAATTTCAGAATTGGCTTCAAATCTCTTGTAAAAGGAGAATGTGAGTACATTTTATTTTGGAGGAAACAAATATGTACTTACAGTAAAATGAAAAAGTTCTGGGCAATTTGATCCCATGTGCCCTTATTATGTCAGTCCTGATCTCTTGCATCTACAGTCCCATCAAATTCTCAGTCTTTTTGAAAAATAGCCAGAAACAAGTTGATATTAAGAAAAAAGAATTTAAAATAAAGATACTCAAAACTTCTTAGAAAATCATCTTTCACTATGTTGGCCAATATCCTTATTCCTTCTAAAAACTACTCTCCTGTTCATTTATTTATTTATATTTCCTATTATTTAGATAGTATGAATATTCCTTCTGGAGTGTTTCTCTCCATACTTCCACTAGAATTTTTACCACACTTAAAGGCAACCAACTTTGAGGTATCACTCAATTGTTTTGGATACTGCATTTAAAAATAGAAAAAATAATACAACTTCTCTTGCTGCCATGCAGCTTATGAAATTAAGCCTGAAAGCAAATAATGGTGACCTACCGAGTATAAAGGTAAATAGATTTAAAAACTTCTGTCACCAAAATAAACATTGAAGCTTGGCAAATAGAGTGAAATAATCCTTCTTAAACTCCTCACCATTGTAATCAACTCTAGAAAATATTCATGTGAAGAAGTATGCAAATACATTCCCACAAAGAATTAAACCAGGATGAGACATGTTGGCAGCCTGGATTAGGGAAGATCCATATTGGAAAATTCTCAGTAAACTTTGGTGATTGAGCAGATATTGAGAACCATGAGGCCACAAAGCTAGCACCCAGGTTTCCACTAAGAACAAGCGAGTAAATATTGGTGCCATGTATTATAATGGGAATCAAAAAGTGAAAATCCTGAGAATATCTTCAGGCTATTTAATTAGAGTTGACAGGTTAAGTTTATAGACAATCATCTTCTGCATAACGCCATTCAATGATAGACTGAGTCTTGGACTCCCATCCCATAAGATTATAATGGAGCTAAGACATTTTTATTCCCTAGTGATGTCATAACATTGTAGTGCAAAACATTATTCACAGGTCTGTGGTGATGCTAGTGTAAACAAACCTTCCATCATGCCAGTTGTACAAAAATGCAATACATCCAATTATGAACAGTACATAGTAGCTTATAATGATAATAAGTAACTTTGTTATTGAGATTTAGATTTACTATACTATACTTTTCATCATTATTTTAGTGTTCCCCTCTACTTATATGAAAAAGTATATTGTAAAGTAAAGTAATATGTCATGTTATGCTGCCAGCACCTCCTACATCTTTTGTTTTCTTTATCTCTTGATTGCATCATTTTCTTTCCTACTTGCTTTAATCTTTGTTCATCATGACCCTAGGAACAATAGGCTCTGCCATATATAGCTATATCATGTGGCCTAGGCTATACCATGTGAGTCTGTGGAAGTATATACTATGATGTTTATACAATGACAAAATTGCTAATAATGCATTTCTCAGAGCAGATCCTCATATTTAGTGATGTGTGGCTGTAGTTGGATATGTATGCTTGCAACTCAGAGGAGAGGTCTTGGTTGAAGATGGAAATTTGTACTTATAAACAAAGCATGTTAATGGCTCAGATTACATGAGAGGGAAACAAAGAGAACTATCACAAAGGTGATAATGAGTCCTGAAGAATTCAAATACTTTCCATCAGGTTTATAAGGAAGCTTCCCCAGAACAATCAAGAAGAAAGAACCAATTATATAAAAGGAAAACAACTAGAGAGTAATTATCAGAATCAAAATAAAGAAAAAGATTTGTTTTAAATGTCAAACTTGTAGCAAATGCTGATTAATTGACAAGCAAGGTAAGGAATAAACATCAGAAACCCATATGACCTTGAAAGAACAAGTTTTTATGGAGAGAGCAATATAGAGTATATGAAAGAGGTGAAAAAGTGGAGGTGGTAAACATGAACCACTCTGAGTTATTTTAACTGACATTTTTTTATATCCAAGTCCTAATTGATGCTAAACACTAAAGAGATAATAGAAAATTGTAATTTAGACTGGTGTAGATTGTACCATCATTATAGAGAAGCATCATATTTCTATTAACATAGTCATGCCCCTCTGTATGCCTTGAGGGCACCAACCTATTCCAACAGTATTTTAAAATATTTTCCTTATGCTATTATATACTCAAGCAAATGGGACACAAGTCTTTTGACTGGGAGGAAAGTGGGAATTCTCAGAATATCAGGTAATGCAAACAGTTATTTGTTTTTAAGGTTTTCTCAGGAGAAGCCTAAAAGGCACGATTATAAGATAAATGCTTTATATTCTTAGCCACTTTGGTATATAAGTATGTGTAATGTGTAATATGTGTAATGTATTATCCATTTCTGGGCAGATAAAATAAAAGTATCAGATCTAATTTAGCCAGGTCCACTACCCAAGTGCTCAATACTCTTGTCTTCCTGGCATTCCATTCCATATACTACTATGGTTAAAAACTCTATCCACAACGTATGCCAAGTGCAAACATTTCAGATTCAAAATAAATTCAAATACTCGGTTATTTAACATATTAATCCACATTTAGATTTACTTCCAATTTATTTTTTCTATTTTTCTTTTTATTTTTCTATTTTTGTTTTTATTTTTATACATTAATTGATGCATTATATTTTCACATCATAATGTATTTCATAGGTTGTATTAAGTTGTATGTATATTTATATATTTTATATATATATATATATATATATATATATATATATACATCTCAACTTTTTTTCTTTATACTTTTATTGGTACATTATAGTCTTTGTCTCACATCAAAATGTACATACATGCACACAGCAGTTGGTGAGTTTTCCTTCTGGCTCCCTCCCTACTCCTCTCTTCTCCATACTTGATATTAAGATTGGCATCAATATTTTAAAATGCATTTCTGGCCCAGGTAGAATAGTCTGTTTTGCTTCCTAGGCTCACCAAGGAGATCAGGCATGTGGCTGTTTTTTCCTTTGCATGTCCTTCTTATTTTAACCTGGCTCATAACTAGCAAGCCTATGTTCTTGTCTATAGAAATCTTCCTTAACGTATATCTCTCTTTGGCTCCTGCTTGCCTCGACAAACACCTTTCAGTAGCCCATTTTCAAAGATTTTCTGGCTTAACTGCTTCAGAGAAACCATTGTTTGTCTTTCAAAACACCCCAGAAGCCCTACCTCTTTATTGACTTCATCTGTTTTCTATTCCAGTTCCTCTAAGCTCCCTTTTTCTTGTCAATCCTAATAGATCCCCTTCCACTTCCCCTTCCAAACCTTAGCTTATCCTGGCTTCCCAAGAGAAAATACCCTCATCACTACACATCACTACACATGAGAGTTCCCTTCTCTGTAAAATGCCCCTGGCAGTGCTTCTAAACTAATTTCACAATGAATTATTTTTATTGTATACATGAAGTAGAAAAAAATGACACAATTTAAAATATATATCTAAATAAAGCAGTTTTCACCAGACTGGGCAACCAAATTTCTAAGGATCTTGGTCAACACAAACTACAGATATCTTACCTGATCTTGACTTGTTGCTTTCTAATTCCAGATCAAAAAGTAAGTAAATCATATTTAAATCTCATCGATCTCTTCTTAGATAAATGACAGATACAGGGCATGTTCACAATTTAAACGTAAATGTTAAGACATTATGTCATGACTAAAACTAGTTACCAGATGAATAAAAATAACACATTTTTATGTGGTAAACCACTTCACCAAAACTTTATAATTCTACATTATTTGCTCTTTTTTTCTTTCTTAAAGGAAGCCAAACATCTCTAGAACAAACATTTTTCCCTGTGTCGATTGAATTTAGAGTGCCAACAAAGGATTTTTTTCTTTTCCTTAAAGCATATTTATTTTTAGACCTTTCAATCCACTATTGCAAACAGATGTGCTCCCTCCCCCACACCCCCTGTGGAAGAAAATAAATAACCAAGGTTGCCATTCTCTTTAAAAACTTAAAAAAAGAAGAAGAAGAAAAACAATAAGAGTTTTATTTCAGAATTCTGCTCTTGCCAAGCATCCAATCTGTAAAACATTTTACCCTGTTGGTTTGGGGATGGGGAAAGACATCTGTGTGTTAGGCATCAATCTGTTCTTTTGAAACACAATTTTGGTTCACAGAGCTTTCGATCTGTCAAATGATAAGCACAATTTTCTGAAGCTGCTTATTAAAAAGCAGGAATAGTGACAGTCTAAACTAAAGACATACCTAAAGACAAAGCTTTATGCAAAATAATCTTAGTTAATATTGATGGCACCTTGTAATGTGCTAGACTCTGAGAAAATACTATATGTACATTATCGCAGTTAGTTTTTGGAGATCAATTCCCATGTTAACGGCATTTTACGGATGAGAAGGTGAAGAAGCAAGTGGTTATTCATTTCATACAAATCATTTGGCTCATTAGAGTCACAACCAGGTATAAGATCGAGGTTTTGCTTCTCAGTAGAGATATTTTTCCTCTAAAATGAGCTACTTTCCACAACTAAAGCACACATTGGATTAAAAAGATGAAACCTAACTGTGAGTTAGATTGTACTACAGCAATAACTTTTTTTAGGGTCAGCTGGGTAATCAGATAGAGGAAGAGAAAGCCTGGAATTCATCTATTGCTTTTACAGGGGTCCAGGTACTATATTACATACTTTCCTAGAAAAAGCTTTTTCATTGAACAGAAACAATGCTAAAACTGACTGGTTGGCATCCATTCAACCATAATTTATTATATATAAAAAGAAGTCTTCTGATCACCTGGATTCAACAGTATAAAAGCATGGATGGTCCAACAATTTCTTCTTCAGTTTGGCATAAGGCTATGGAGGGTGTTCTTTAATTTTCAGTCAACAAGTATTGCTTCATATTTGAACCTCTAATAGCTCTGAACACTTTTACATGCATTATCCCATTTATCTTCTCAAAGTCATTATGAAATAAGGAGAGGAGCTTTACCTCTTCAGACCTCACTCTGTGCTAGTCAATAGGTTTGCATTTCACAGTTCCTACTTAATTTTTCATGTGCCTTTCTAGAAACTAAAATAAGAATTCCAGGATCTTGGATCAGGCTTTCATACTAACCAGGTAGGTCACCTGAGGCAGTCTTTCAACTTCCCTGAGCTGGAGCTGTCTGGTATATAATGTACATATCCATCTAGGTAAGCTCCAAGTTCCCTTCCAGTTCTATCATTTTAGATGTCTGCACTAGTTGAATATTCATGGCATTCAGTGGAAGAATGATCTTCAAGTCTAATGAAACATGAAGCTATATTTGCCTCTTTAGGTATTGCAACTTGCATTTGCATTTCTCTACCAAGCTGACTTTATCACACATTTAGGTTCCCAGAGGGTATTCAAAAAGAATGCAACTTAAATAGCAAAAGCTGGAACAAAAGGAAGGAAAAAGAGATGAGACTAGCAAATGGAATCGTTGTTAGAGGAGAAGAAGGGGAAAGAGAAAATGAGAAATAGCCAAACTGGAGTAATACAGAAGGGAAAACAGGGGAGCAAGGGAGGCAAAGAGGGAGGGAAGAAGGCAGTAACCACAGGAGGAGCAGAATAAGGATAATGGAGGGGAATGCAACTCACACTGTGTTCTTCCTCTGGCATTTTCATACCATTATTATATTGGAGAGGAAGTGTAACAGGAAGAACATGGAGTTGACTAGACTTGGCTTCAAATTCTGGCTCTTCTCGATAAGCATTTTTCTCTTGTCTTAATCCACTGGGGCTACTATAACAAAATACTATAGACTGGTGGCTTATGACAATAGAAACTTATCTCCCAGAGTTCTGGGGGCTAGGAGTCCAAGGCTAAGGTGATAACAGATTCGTTGTCTGGTAAGGGCCAGCTTTCTGGTTCACAACCCCTTTTCACTGTGTCCTCACATCACATAAGTGCCAGAGTGTCTCTTGGGTTTCTTTTTTTTTTTTTTTTGGGATACTGGGGATTGAACTCAGGGGCATTCTACCTCTGAGCTACACCCCCAGCCCCATTTTTTATTCTTTATTTTGAAACAGAGTCTCACTAAGTTGCGGAGTGCCTCACTAGGTAGCTGAGGCTGGCCGCGAACCCGGATCCTCTGGTCTCAGCCTCCCGAATGCTGGGATTACAAGCGTGCACCACCACGCCCAGCTTCTTGGGTTTCTTTTATCAAGGAGCTAGGCCCTTTCATCACCTGATTACCTCCCAAAGGGCCCATCTCCAAATACTATCACCTTGGGATTTGGGATTCCAAATATGAATTTTTAAAAGAACATAAACATTCACAACATAACATCCCTTAGGTTATTTTTAATTATAAAAAAAAGTAACATCTCCTTTCCAAGATATCTATGAGAGAATTGTGTAATATAAATTACCTAGCACAAAATAAGTTCTTATTATTTATATGTGATAGACAGTAGACATCTTTTATCTAACAGCATCAATATTAATTGTACCTAATAAAGAATATACAATATGCTTTATATTAGAACATCACTGTTCCCTTTACCCCTATCTCTTATATAGCACCCATTAGTTTCTGCTTCAAAGTGCATAAATATAATGGCCATAGACCTTATATTTTGAGAAGCATCCCTCCCTGTCCACTGAGGATGTGCTTCCTACCAGCAATAAAGTAACATATGGAGATAACACAGCCTTCATGAAAAGCCTGCTGTCTTTGTCCTCTCTGTTAGAATTTTCTTTCTCTTTGTGCACATGAGAAAATATTGAATGCTCCTTTTAAGGCCACAATCTTAAGAGAATTTGAAAAATACTTGGCCCACATATCTCCTAAGTTCCTCATCTGTGCACAAGCGATTCCCTCTTTAATTAACCCCTATGACTGTTTTGTGTGTTCTAAAAGGAGATAATCATAAGAAACACAAGCATTTCCACCCTGGATTTCTAGAAAGACAGAGAGACCAGTTGCAAGATAAATTATAAGGCAGCATTTTAAATGAATATAAATGACTTCTAAGAGAAATAATAATATACACAGGCATCCTGTTCAGAATTAATAAGTACAATTTCCTCATATACCAAAACATCAAAATTGCAGGTTTCTTTTACCTAGATTTTCTTACTATAACTTCAACTGGAAAAAAATATGAGAGGTTAATCTTGTCACTAGGGAAAAGGAAAGGTTATAACAACCTATAATATGTGACCTTGCCCTCAAGAAACAGTGGCCTATTTGAAAGCCTTCATATTACTTAATTCTTTCATGAACTGTATAGGAATTGACGCCATTTGGTTATAACTACTGGATCATCCCTCAGATCCATTGTAAGCCCACTCTGGTCTCATCAGTATGATAGATGACAAACGATAGTCCAGGATAGCACTGTCCAATTAAAAATGGAATAGAATAAGCCGGGCATGGTGGCGCACACTTGTAATCCCAGCATTCGTGAGGCTGAGACCGGAGGATCCGGGTTCGAGGCCAGCCTTAGCTACCTAGTGAGGCACTCCGCAACTTAGTGAGACTCGGTTTCAAAATAAGGAATAAAAAATAGGGCTGGGGGTATAGCTCGGAGGTAGAGAGCCCCTGAGTTCAATCCCCAGTACCGCAAAAAAAAAAAAAAAAAATGGAATAGAATAGAAAATAATACATAAATAATTTAAAAATATTCCAGTAGCCACCAAAAAAGAAAGTAAGAAGAGACAGGCAAAATTAATTTTAATATCATATTTCAGTTAACCCAACATATCTATAATATTATCATTTTGACATAAATATAAAAATGTCTTGATGAGTATTTGTATTTCATTTTGAACTCTGTCTTCAAAATCAGTAGTATTTAATACTGTGACATGTCACAACTTGGAGCAGCCATTATATCACAATTCCTTGATAGATTCATGTGGCTTCTGGCTTAGCATATGGACAGCACAATTCAAGTAGTTATTCTGAGAAGTCACATAGTTTATTTACTTCAATTGTGTATCTATCCAACTATTCTCCCTCTGCACTTTTGTTTACACTCAAACTTCCATCTTTTTGTGGAATAATGTATTATTTGTCCACATCTCCTCATACCAGGAAAGACAAGGTGGGGCTCAGTGTCCTTGGATTTAGGTTTAGTATTTGTAAGCATATTTGTAAGTTAGTATGCTTTAATATGTCTTACTGTGTTCAGAGAGGTCTTAACATTCATGGTAGAAGAACCAGAATGGAAACATAAAATTATAGTTGTGGATAGGAAATGCCAATGGGTGCTGGAAGCCACCAAAGAAACACACAGATCTTAGGAAATCAGAGAATATAATTCTTGTGCCAATGGTAGGTGTTTTTTTTTGTTTTTTTTTTTTTTTTTTTTTTCGGTACTGGGGATTGAACTCAGAGGCATTCTACCTCCAAGTTATACCCCCAGCTCTATTTTTTTATTCATTATTTTGAAACAGGGTCTCACAAAGTTGCGGAGTACCTCACTAGGTAGCTGAGGCTGGCCGCGAACCAGCCTCCCAAATGCTGGGATTACAAGCGTGCACCACCACACCCAGCTCCCAGTGGTAGTTTTTATCTGGGTAATGTTACACTCATTACATCCCAAGACCACCAGCAGTGACATTCTCACATTTATATATAACTTTGAGACTATGAAATATGGGACAGAGTCTTCAGTTAAAATATATTATCATATTTAAGGATAATTTTTAATCATTTGCCTACTTTGGGTCTTCTTTGGGATTTTTATGGATCCACTCAGCTTGGATTATTATGGTAGGTACCATTGCCCAGAATGATAAAAATGTAGCACTGAATATTTATAATGTCATCTCTTATTAAGAATTGTGAGAGGTCTGAGGTTTTACCCTGCTTTCAAGCTAGTAAGTTAGTTTGACACAATTTTATAGATACTAGCAGATGGTATGAGACTCATGGGTCAGAAACAAAGGACTTTATCACATGTTCTCATCAGTTCTTCTTGCCTTCCAAGTCCCCAGAGGTGATGCAGAATGGCCAAGTAGATGTTGTACACACAGTAAGTATATGTCACATGAATCACAAATTAAGAAATCCTCAGTCTTCCAAAGGTCTATTAGTAATCCAGTTCAACTTTTACCTTGGAGGGAGACATTATCTTTAGTATCTTGGACAACAAACAAATAATCCTTCTGACCTGACCAGGGATACCCTTCTATCTTCAAAGGCTGTTTGCCATACAAACATCTCTAAAAGATAAGAAGAAAACCCACTAATGTGCCTTTTCTCAGAAAATAAGAAGCAAGAAAGACCCATAGAGAAATGTCTCCCAACACCCTTATATTAAAACCCTTCACTGGCCTTTTATTATCTACTAGATAAACTTCTCTTTTACTCTCTGTACAACCAATATTCAGTTACTGATTTTTATGTGGTATTAAATTTGAAAGATTGTCAGGTATTTGCAAAACTAAGATCTAATATACTTAAAAGATTAAAAGAATATTCAAAGTAAAAATTAAGAGAATTCTCACCATTTCTATAATAAGGAGTTTGAGGATCAATGAGTCTTATGAGAACTTAGTTTCCCCAATTCTTTGATGATCGTAAAATTCAGATCTCTTGAGGATCCAGGTTTTATATATAACATTCATGTACTGGGTGCCTTGATTTAGGCTCAGAAAAATAAGATTATTTATAAAAATATTTAATCTCTTTCATAGAATATTTTATTTCCTTCTTTCTTTTATGATACCAAATGGTTTCAAAACACTAATCTAAAATAGATTTTAATATGAAATAAAAGTATTTCAAAAAATATTTCTACATTGTGCAAACCTAAAAACTTACATGTGTTTGTAGGTTATATTTAAATGTATAAGAAGCTATTTAATGAATAACTAATATCCTGATAATTGTATAAAATCTACAACTATTTTAATGTAGAAGAACTACATAATTTACGATAACAAAAGATCTGCTTTGAGCCTTCAAGAAAATATAGGTCAGCTAGAGGTCATTCTCCAAAGTGGAATCAGAAAAGAATCCTAGAACTATTGCCCAACCAGGACCCACTCTGGGAGATGAGTAAATTTGTACTGTCCTCTGTGATTTGTGGAGACCTTAGAGGAGTTTGGCTTGGCTCACTTTTCAGCTGACCATAAAGGCAACTTGGGAATAGATTGTCACAAGGAAAAGAGTGCTACCCACTGAATGAATCATAGGCCAATTTCTGCAGCTTCTTGGTATTTTTAAATGGTTTAGTCATCAAGTTCTTGACTCTTCTGGGAATCATTTCCCAAAGCTCAGATAAATTGCACTTCTATGGTAGTTTGATAATTTTCTGTCTAATACAGAATAATCAGCCAGAATTTTAAGGGTCATTGTTAGTAACAATCTGCTCTCTATAAAGAGTACTGGAAGGAAATCAGTTGTCTGAATAATGAGTCTTACTTTTGCAACTAGTTAGCTCAGGCAAGTCACTAAAGTTATCTGGCTTCCTCACCTGTAGCATGTCAGGAGGAAAGGGGGAAGCTGGTGGATTCAGTGACCTTTAAGGTGCTTTCAAGTCTTACTTTTGTACAATTCTGTCTCATTTAAGATCTGCCTTTATAAATTGAGTACTGGGAGGAATATCCTTAGTCATCTCTCAGCTTTTGCCACTGTTGCTACTTTAATAAGTTGCTAGGTGCCCCATTTTGAAGGCACCATGTACAGAGCTAAAAAAAATGTGTGCAGCCATTTGTCAGTACTGGTAACTCCTCAATGACACTTGCATTGCACAACTTGCTTCTCTTTTCTTGAGTGACTCAAGTTCTTAGGGGCATCCTCCTGGGTGACATGTCACAGGGCAACATAAAGCACAAGGCAGATACTGTCAGTTTAACCAGAAGGTAAAGGAAAAATACAATCATCTTCCAGTCCACTCATTCCGAATCTTCTCATAGCATCAAAGGGAAACTCAGAGATAGATTTCTTGCAATTGTCACCCATGACAGTGTGGGATACCTCAGTCTGATGAATAATACATGCAGTTGCAAGGAACACAATTTTAAAAGAATCTGGCATTTACAAAGAAGCTTTGCTGGTGGAAAAAGTAAAGACTTTGAATATTCTGTCAGTTTGAAGAGATTCTGCATCATCCTATCAGGTCACACAAAACATCTGATCAACTGCCACTTGATGGAAGCATTTATTAAAGTCAATGTAAGGGAATATCAGTTTGAGAAATGGAAGAAAGGCTAGATAATTTATTTTTAAACCTCTAGGAATGGAAAGGATGGGGAGATTTCTGTTTCAATAGGCAAACACAATATAAATTTGGTTCATATTAAATAGAGAATATGATTCCTAAAACAGTAAAGAATTCTGGTTAAAAAAAAATTAGGTTTAAAGCAACCTCAGCAATTCAGTGAGACCTTCAGCAACTTAGTAAGATCCTGTTCCCAAATAAAAATAAAATAGGGCTTGGGGGTATAGCTCACAGGTAGAATGTCCCTGGGCTCAATCCCCAGTACCACACACAATTAAAAACTTTGGGCAATATATAAAAGCAATATATGAACCTGAAAAACAGAAGAAGGCAGACCAGCTAAGGATCTCAAGACCCAAGAAATGACACAGTGGTAAGTTCCCTGGGGTTTCTTTATACTTATTTTTTCTAGACTTGGAATGAAAAACCTTAGAAAAAATCTGGCAACAACTCAGAAATATAAATGAGTGCAGACCAATGAAAGAAAGCCCAACAGAAATCTACTCTTTCTAGTCAATGGACCAGAAATAAGGCAGACTTGTAATATGGAAATTTTATAGACAATAACCGTTCTACTCTAGGAAAACACATAAAAACTGTGGTTCTACTCTTTATGCCAGCAAAAACTGAGTGGGGAAATTTGACCCCATGCTTTCCTGGCTCTAATGAGTTATGTTCACAACTCCCAGTAGTGTGGTGTCTAAGAAGGCCAATAGGGAGCAGAGATTTTCATGACCCCCATGGCAACAGTGAGACTGCTTTGCATCTCAGTGTCATTAGAGACCACCTGGTGATTCTGGATCCCACTTTGACCCCACACAAATGTGGTGCTCCATTCATTCTTCATGGTGGTATTTTGAGAAAAGGCTTAGGGGACAGTCAAAATGTTCACAGTCACCAATTAGTTATGAGAAGACCTGTGTATAAAGTTTTATGTCAGTGGAAAATACCAGAAGGACGGGCTAAAACTCCAATGTCCACCTAGCAGTGACTGGGTCCCCCATCTTTAGTTGGCATGGAGAATGAAGGGAACCTACATTTCTACCTCCACCTAGGAATAAAGAGGCAGACACTGAACACTGTCAGAGGAACCCAGCTAAAACAGAAATCTAAAATAAGATATAAAGCATTCGTATCAATGTGAGAAATTATACTCAAACTGAATCTTTAAAAATCAGTATATGCCAATGCCAATAAAACAGACATGTTAGAATTGCCTGACAACTATTTTAAAGCAGCCTCAATAAAAATGGCTTAAAAGCAGTTATAAACTGGCTTGAAATAAATTAAAATATAGACTATATCAGCAAAGACATAATCTCAACAAAGGCATAGGAGAAATGAAGAACAAAATGGAAATCTTAGAATTGAAAAGTACAACAAGCAAAATAAAATACTTGTGAATAGGCTCAATAGCAAGATAGAAGAGCAGAGGAAAAGAAATTGTAAAATGGAATATAGAACAATGGAAATTTTTCAAACTGAATAGAAGAAAAATAGACTGAAAAGCAAATAAACAAAAGGCCTCAGTGGCTTGAGGGTCCATAGTGAACAAACATTTGTGTCATGCAAATCCTGAAAAGAGAGGAGAAAAAGAAATACTTGAGGAAAAATTCTCTAGTTTAATGATACATAAACTCACAGATTCAAGATACTGAGCAAATGCCAAGTTGGAGAAGCCCAAAGGTATCTACCTAAGACACACTATAATTAACCTTCTGGAGACTAAAAAGAAAGAAAAATATGAAAGAAGATGGAAATATAATGCCATATATAAAAAGGGAGATATAATTCAATTATCAGCAGATTTTTCACCTGTAACCTTGAAAGCAAGAAGGAAATGCCCCAATATTATTCAAGTTCTGGAAAAAGAAAGAAAGAAATGTCACCCTGGAATCTTATATCTACTGAAAATATCCCTTGGGATTATTGGAAAATGCTCAAATGACAGAAAACTAGAATTTTTTTTTCCTCATAGACCTACAGTAAAAATATGGCTAAGGGAAGTTTTTTAAACATAATGAAAATAATAAAAGAGGAAAATTAGGAAGAAAAAGAACATGGTAAGAAAAATAAAATATAACTTTCATCATTAAGTGCTGTTGCCTGGTCTTTACTAATTTAGAATTTGTATTATTCCTGAAGCTGATAAGAATCATAGACCTGTTATAGCAGGCCCAGCCTACTGTAACACTGTAGTCACTACTGCCACTACTGACAATGATGTTGGTCCCTTCTACTTGTCTACATGCACATGCCTGCATACACATCTACCCTCCCCACACCACACACACAGAGGGCATTTCTTACTAAGTTGATAAATATACTGTCCTGTGGGTCCTTCTCATAAACATAATCAGAAGAACTCTTGGAGGAAGAAAAGAAATCAGAATAAGGCAGAAGGAATTAAATAAATATGTGATTTTAGCTCCTGATATGGCTGGAAGCTCTGCAGTGGACACGACACCACAAAGTTGTTCTATCTTGATACACACAAGTTTTTACCATTACATTAGTCAGCTCTGAATGTAAGCCTCCTCTGAGAGGTACCATAAACTCCAAGACAGTTCAGGGTAAGAGATTTCCTGTTGGCTAATTATGTTTCTCCAGAAAAAGATGAAGATGTGAGTCATTACTAGGCAATACTTTAAGTAGCTATAATCTGTGTGAACCAACCGAGTACTTCTAGGCAGGACACCAACTTTGTTTACTACAACTGAGGAAAGGAAAAAAAAAATCCAAGTAGGTTACACTGGTAAGAAAAATTGCATACATATCATGGAACTGAGATTGGACATAAGAAATGGTTATTTAGAAGGTGGAAGGTATTTAGAAGGTAAGGATAATGGGTTAAGAAAAGGATGGGGGCTGGAGTGATGATGCTACGGAATGAGGGAGAACAAAACTCCAAAGTCCAGGTAATAGTTTAATCAAATGTTACATTTTTTAAATTATTTTTCTTTTAGATATATAACATACATTCAAAATTAAGAATATACAAGCCGGGCGTGGTGGCGCACGCTTGTAATCCCAGCATTCAGGAGGCTGAGACCGGAGGATCCGGGTTCCCGCCCAGCCTCAGCTACCTAGAGAGGCACTCCACAACTTGGTGAGACTCGGTTTCAAAATAAAGAATAAAAAATAGGGCTGAGGGTGTAGCTTGGCGGTAGAATGCCCCTGAGTTCAATCCCCAGTCCCGCAAAAACAAAACAAAACAAACAAACAAACAAAAAATTAAGAATATACAAATGAGAAATCCAAAATATACAATAAGAAAACTACTTTATCACACTTCACTTACTCATCTGTCTTCCAGTTTTCCTAAACAGAGTCAAGTTCATTTCTTATTTCAGAAACAGTAGATGTACAAACACATAATTTATTTTTGCCCCTTATATATAAAATTATATATCTCATATACAATACATATATATGAGTCAGTTCACAGCAGAACATAAGCTTGCTCTTTCTTTTCTTATAGTTTCATTGTATTTTTACATGGTTGCATCATACTTTAGTTAGTTCCATATTGATGAACATTTAGGGTGGTTCTAATAATTTGCCATACACAAAATAACAGCAGATATCCATACATATATATAACTTCAGGCAGTCATGAATATATCTGTAGGATACATTCCAAGTGATAGAATCACTGAATAAATGCTTTTATCAATCAGTTTAAACTAAATTATGCCACATAGCATGTGATGTCAGACTCTTCATAGCTTACAGCAATAAAGATTTACCTCTTATTAATGGTGCATTTCCATTGCAGGTTGCTTTGACTCTTGTCTATATCATCCTCACACTAGGAATTAAGCTGCAGGAGCAATACTTCCCTAGGATATGTTAGGTTTTTGATAAAAGGAAAGAAGACATGAATGACAATGTGATGACTCTTAAAGTTTCTGATTAAAAAGGTGTGGTGGTACACGCTTGTAATCCCAGTACTTGGGAAGCTGAGACCAGAGGATCTGGGTTCATGGCCAGCCTCAATTACTTAGTGAGGCCCTCCACAACTTAGTGAGACCCAGTTTCAAAAAAAAAAAACAAAAAAACAAACAAACAAAAACCCAACAGGACTAGTGGTATAGCCCGGAGGTAGAATGCCCCTGGGTTCTATCCCCAGTACCGCAAAAAATAAAATAAAATAAAATAAAAACAGGATATGTCACTTCTACTCACAATCCACTGACCAAAGGAAGTTATGTGGTCAAAGGTGACATCATTAAGGTGTGAATATATAATGCTTTTCCCCACAGAAATGGAACGCAAATATTTACAATAGCAGAACAGCTTACCACAAATGAGTACTAATGTTTATAAATTTGATAGATAACAAGTTATCCTTCTCAAAAGTGTTACAACAACTATGAAAAGTATACATTTCTCGACTGCGGATATGACGTAGTGGTAAAGCACTTGCCTAGCCTTCATGAAGCTCTGGGTTCAATCTCCAGCACCATAAATGTGTGTGTGTGTGTGTGTGTGTGTGTGTGTGTGTGTGTGTGTGCGCACCTGTATGCATGTGTGTGTGTTTACCCCATTCGTTCAATGATATATTATGATACCAAGCTCTAAATAAAACTCTCTTATCTTCACCACCTCAAAGTAGGATATATTTTGATGTAGCCTTAATTTGAATTGTTCATATTAGTTAAGTACAAACTATATTCATATTTATACTCAAGTATACCTTAGCAGAGAAATATTTGCATATTTTCTTTCATTAATAGCCATTTCTTTTTCATTTGGATACCACATTTCTACTAACTCAGCCTCTAATCATTAATTTTCTGCTGTTTTCAATTCAACTTCTGAATCCATAAGATTCATATTTTTCGCCACATACTAACAGCTGCTGAGCTTTGCCCCTTCTGGCTGACAAGCTATGTCTGCACTATTTTTTTGTTGTTGTTTTACAATAGACTTTTAAAAAATAAAACACAAATACAATATTTTGTCTTTCATTTGAATATCATCTTGTTGCATTTAGTTCAATATTTCAATGTGTTCTGATCAAATTTAATATCTTTTAAAATTATTTTTCTTATTAAAAATAACAGGTGTAGAAGTATTGAAAATTCAGGCAAGAAAATAAAACAGCACTTTTGTCATTCCTCAAAGACAACTATTTATTTTGTCACCTTTCATGTTAGACAGAATTGGGTCTTCTAGGAATTTGATAAATATGCTTTTTAGGCCTTATTTATATAATCAAAATAATTAATAGTGCTAGGAAGATTTCAAGCTTTTCCTCTTGGCTTCTTCTTGGTTTGCAATTATCAAGCAAATGGATGGTGATTAAAATTCAACACCTGTTTCCTATAA
Source organism: Graphiurus murinus (assembly GCA_004027655.1). Lineage (NCBI taxonomy): Eukaryota > Metazoa > Chordata > Mammalia > Rodentia > Gliridae > Graphiurus > Graphiurus murinus. Next base: position 11,562 of record PVLC010003329.1, on the reverse strand, counting down.
ACTCTATGATGGGGTATCCCTTTTCTTGGTTTTAGGAAATGAATAAAGATTACAGGTTTGGGCATAGAGTAGCAAAGAGAAATAGGTTGCTTTGCTGGTATTTCCTTTTCAAAGGAAGACTAGGTTATTGGGACTGGCATTGGGAAAGAAATTTTTTCCAGAAGTAAAGGAAAAAGCCAACCCTAATAATCAACTATATAAACTCAAAGTATCCAGACAGAAAACAACACTTGAGAATTCAAAGCCTAGAAGGTCCAAAGATAAAAAATCAATGAATGTCGGCCATGGAGAACAATTTAGTGCAGATCCATGCCAAGACACAACCAAGCCAACTATTGTTTAGGGACAAAGAAAATTCAAAATGTGTTCAATATCGTTGGCTGTTTAATTTGCCCTTACAAGCCAGGGAGGATCCATCTGGAGCACATAGGATTTCTAGCCAGTTGCAAGGGTGTCAGAGCCATCTGTATAGCTTCTTGTGTCACCTCTTCCTTAGATCTAGCAGGTATTTTGTGAGGACGTTATATTCATGGTTACAAATAGAAAGTTACAAAATACTAGTGTGGTGTTCTGGAAGGGGACTTGAAAATCATTTCTGATTTCCTGTTATTTGATATTTAGTAGTATTTACTAAATTTGATGAAGCCCAAGAAATTTTAGTGGCGGAAACTTCAAAGATAATATCCTTATCTCAATCTCAGGTGATATAACAAAAATATGATAGATTGAGTAGCTTAAATGGCATTTGTTTTTCATAGTTCTAGAAGACATGAAGTATAAGATTAAGGTGCCAGCAGATCTAGAGTGCTGAGGTCACACTCCTGACATCACATAGGAAAGGGGGAGAAACAAGTTTCCTCTTGTCTATTCTGATAAAGGCACAAAACCAATCAGGAGGGTGCTACTTTCATGACCTAACTGCTGTCCAAGGACCCTCCCTAATTACCATGGCACTGGGGATTAGGGTTTCAACCTATGAATTTTGAGGAGACAGAATCATTCAGCCTGTAGTAATCATGGTGGTTGAATATCAATGTCAGATATTCAGGAGATTTTTACATAGAGAACTCATACAGTTAAGTCTAAAAAAGAGAGATACCATCAAAGCCTTTGTGCTGATCCCTGAAGCTAGTTAATTTTTACCTGCCATCTTGATTTTTCTCTCCTTTTCAATTTCTCAGTTGCAAATTCTATGAATAAGTTGTCGGGGTTAAATGCAATGTAGCCATGCAATTTGTTTCTGTCATGACCTGTGACATTGAAAACAATTTTCTTTGTATTTATTTCTAAACTACTTGTCTTGTAATTTTGACGAATGTCCTAAGCTTGTCCTTGTAAGTGAAATGACGGTGTGGCAGGTTTCCTAATGAGAGTCCCTATTTGTATCATCTTCACAGTTCAGAGGATTATAGCGACAGGTGATTGACAGAAGAGAAATAGAGTATACACAATGTTTATTTCACAAAATATAACTGTTGATGAGGTCCTGAACTAGGCTGTGAATGGGGATGAAAAAGAAAGCACTTTGGATTGAAGAAAAGAATAACTGGCAAGTTTTGGAAATGAAGTGGCTGCAAAGGTTAAAGAGTAGGATATAAGGGAGAAGATGGTTAAGGACTTATGATGAAAGAAATGAGATAATAATAGTTGGTTTGTTTTCTCAAACCAATGAAAACACTGAAAGATGAGCAGAATATTTCAATGAACATCATTGTCACAATATTGAAACCAGAATACCTGAACAAACTGGATCTTGAATTTACCATACTAATTTTATAAAAAACAGTTTGAAAAGCAATGGTACAGTAGTTTAAAACAGAAATGTCCTGTATTTTCTATATGACTACACAGGCAACTAGAGAAGAAACTATTTTCTCTGTGTGCTTTCAAACCAAGAATCATACCTTAATAAATAGTTTGGCAAATCATGATCTGTCTACCAAATCTCTTCCTGCTCAGCTCCTGCTTCTATGAACTGAACAATATTTTTGCATTCTAAATAGTTGGAAGCTGGGGGTGGTGTGCACTCCCAGTACTTGGGAGGCTGAGACAGGAGAATTACAGGTTAGAAGCTAGCCTTTTTTTCAAACAAAAAAATAAAATAGTGCTAAGGGTGTAGCTCAGAGATAAAATGCTCCTGGGTTCAATCCCCAGCACCACTAAATAAATAAAATAAATCATTGGAAAAATCAGAAGAATACTATTATATGACCCATGAAGATTATATTAACCTCAAATTTTACTGCTTAAAATGTTATTGAAATATAGTCATTTGCATTTGCTTACATACTGTTACTGCTTTGGGGCTAGAATGGCAGAGTTTAGTAATCAGAAGAGACCATATGACTACACTATCTGAAGTAGTTATCTAACACTTTACAGGAAATATTTGTCAATCTCTGCCAAACACAAGTTATGGATTTAAAGACAAGTTAGAAAACAATAATGATTATTGAAAGCTTGATTTAAAATACTGTGGCTTAATTTTATGAATTTTTATTTTATCTATTCACTTAGTAAACATATACAAAATGCTGTAGATGCAAAACAAATTTAAATATTAGTCTACTCATTACAAATGAAACATTCTGAAAATGAACTCTTCATTATTTTTGGCAAGAAGATAGTGAAGAAATAGACTATAGCTAGATGAGACTTCCTCTTTCAGCAAGACTTCTTGCCAGAGTTAGAATCTGGGCAAAATAAGAGGAAGAATGTGTAGCACATCCAATTTAATCCTGATTTCATACATGGCTTGGATTTATCCTCATTAACAACAGATAACAGTTTTGAACAATCTGTTATATTCCTAGTACCTTTCTAGCATTTATTCAGTTTTTATTTCTAATCCTTGAAACACTTCAGTGGGATAGATAGCAGATCATCTTCATGATATGAGGAAACTGAGATTGGCAGTAAATCACCAAGTTGTTAAATATAATACTTTGTATGTATTTGGTATATTCAAACATGAAATACAATCCCTTATGTTATTTTTACTAAAAAACATGGAATTTAACCCATAAGAATTGATGGGTAAAGTCAATATTAATGTAAGATGAACAAGCATGTTGATATCACACAGTACATAGTCAAACCTCTTATAAATTCCTTTTTAACCCCTTTTCCCTAAATATCCTCACAATCCCTCATTTACTATCATTATTCCATTTTTATTCTTAAATTCAAGGTTATATGTGTTTATTCACTTAAAATGTCATAATTATCTGTTAACTAGGTAGGCATATGAAACAGGCTTTTTTTTAGACCAATATCTTATATAAAATTAATATGAATTTGAGCAAAAATATCAATGCAGAGTAATGCACAGATGTTATTCTTATCCATAAACTGAAAATATAGGTCTTTTAATGCACTAAAATAGCCTTGTTCTATCATCCATGATGTGGAAGCAACTGCTTTTCTCCATGATGTGGGAGCAATTTCCAACCATCTTAATGTAGAGTAATTTCCATCCTCCATGATAGAAGAGTGACTTCCCTTGTTCATGATGCAAGAACAACTTCCAGCCTCCATAATGAGAGAGTGATTTCTGGCCACCATGATGCGAGAGTGACTTCCATCCTTCATGATGCAAGGCCAACTTCTGGCTGCCATGATGTAAGAGCAACTTTTGGCCTCCGTGATGCATGCGGGGAATGTCTTCTATCATTCATGATGTGAGAGCAACAAGCAAAGGCCATCGTCCATGAGGTGAAAACAACTTCCATCATCCATGATGCGGGAGTGACTTCCTTCCCTCATGATGTGGGAGTGGCTTGCGTCACCCATGATATGAGAGCAGCTTCCAGTCTCCATGATGTGGGAGCAACTTCCATCATTCTTGATGTGAGAGTGACTAGCAAAGTCTGTCCTCCATGATGCGGGAGTGACTTCTGGCCAACATGATGTGAGAGCATCTTCCAGCCTCCATAAGGTGAGAGCAACTTCCGTCATTCATGATGTGATAGTGACAAGCAAAGTGCAAGAGCGCCTTCTTTCCTCTATGATGCAAGAACAACCTCTGGCTTCTGTGATGTGAGAGCAACTTCCATCCTCCAAGATGCAAGAGCAGCTTCTGTCCTCCATGATGCGAGAGCAACTTCCAGCTGTCATGATGTGAGAGCAATTTCCAGCCTCCATGACATGGGGATGACTTCCATTGTCCGTGTTGTTGGAGCAACTTCCAGTCACCATGATGTGAGATTGACTTCTGTCTTCCAACATGCAAAAGCAACTTTTGTCTTCCATAATGCAAAAGCGGCTTCCAGCTGCCATTATGTGAAAGTGACTTCCAGCCTCCAGGTTGTGGGAGCAGCTTCCATTTTCCATGATGTTGGAGCAGTTTCCATTATCCATGATGTGGAAGCAACTTCCAGCCTTCATGATATGAGAGTGGCTTCTAGACGCTATAAGAGCAATGTCTCTCCACACTCCCTGCTACCGCAGTCACTGACATTTATGCTTTGGAGCTGACTCTGTGGCTATGTGTATTTAACTCTTAGAGGTATAGGAAGGACAAAAATGGCTTGGAAATTATTTGTATTGTCTTCATGACAATAAGCTTGCCTCTTTAAAAAAGACTATCATTTACTTTTGGTCCCTAAATTAGCTGAAATTTAGTAAGTAGTACTTGCTTTATTTCTTGTTTCATGGCAAAATACCAGGGGCAATAAGTCATTTCCTTTAAAAAAGTGATGATTAGTAAAATTTAATGAGTTTCAACACCTGGAGAAGATGAGGAAAATGTAAACTAGAGGTAATGGAGAAAAGAGGAACAGCAAGGAGAACAGGCAAGGCTTTTGCTTCAACTTATCAATACCAAGAACTAATAGAATATTATCTTTGTAAATTCTGTAATTTTTTTTTATACTTTAGAAATACTGCAAGGAATTTACTGAAACAGCAAATCTTCTCTCTTACAAATCAAATGTCAAAAAGTTCAGCAAAGTGTTTAAAAATAATGAAGCAAGTAAAAAAAAACTGATAATGAGGTGAAAGAAAAATTTCAAATAAGACTTAGAACTGAGAGAGGAATATTTGGACTAACTGTTTTGGACTAACTCTTTTTTTTTTTTTTTTTGCGGTACTGGGGATTAAACTCAGGGGCATTCTACCTCCGAGCTATACCCCCAGTCCTATTTTTTATTCTTTATTTTGAAACAGGGTCTCACTAAGTTGTGGAGTGCCTCACTAGGTAGCTGAGACTGGCCAGGAACCCGATCCTCCCGTCTCAGCCTCCCAAATGCTGGGATTACAAGCGTGCACCACCACGCCCAGCTTGGACTAACTCTTGAAATAAACAAAGAGTAAGCCAAGTCATTTAGGAAACCAGTAGAGAAAGATTTTATATATTTTGTACAAATAAGTAAAACCCAGCAAAATCTCTTCAAGTTCAATCAATATTATCTGAAGTCAAATTTTCTGGCTTAAAATACAAATAATCATTTACCACTCATTTTTCTGTACTGCTAATGAGGGTGACTGGCATTTTCTCTGCTACATGTACCATCAGCACATACCAAGGTCACTTACAAACCTATGGATATTCAGACTTACCTTACTGGGCCTTTAATATGATGAGAATTGGGTGAACTAAAGGGGTTTTTAAAAATTAAGTACAACTCAAGTTTATCTGGGCTATATCAACCACAGATAACTAAGGAAATAATAATATTGATGATATGCTTTATATGAAATAAAATATCAAGTCATAAATAAAATATTCCTCAAATGTAGGTGGCAACTAACAAGATTAACTCGTCATTAGGGTTTGCAACAATAAGACAGAATGCAACTATGATGAACTGAAATGAAAAACTTATGAGAAAACATAACCGGCATTAGTTGTTCCTAATTTTATACAATTTTTATGTTCCACAAAAGTATATATGGTCATGACATTTCAGTAAATGATAGAGCTCATATGACAGTGGTCCCAGAAACTCAGATCAGCCTAGTAACGTCATAGAAGTCAGTTTACGAAAGCATAGTGTGTGATATTTACACAAGAACAAAACTGCCTACTAACACATTTCTCGGAATGTATTCCTATTGATAAATAATGCATGAGTATAATATATATACACATGGTTGAATGCATCAAACATTTCCGTAAGAATTATGAAATAGACCATCACTTGTGTTCCTAACTCCCACATTTCCTACAACTGGGGGTTCACAGGCATCATTTATATATGTTTATTTACCCCCATACTAGCAAATAACATTGCTGTATGGTGCTTTAAACTTATTTTAAGTGTCAATTTGTTATTTACCACAATAAAAAATATGGAGGTAGCTAATTTTATCGCACTCCAGCTTTCCTATTGCACTGTATAAAATTTTCTCACACTCAAAGAGTTATAACAAAAATTTAGTTACATTAATATTTAAGGTTTACATTATTTTATTATTATAAACACTAACTGGGCTACATTTTATGCTAGTATTATTTTTTCTTTCTTGGACAACTTTATACTTTATTTGTATTAAGTTTATTCTTTTGTATTGACTTACTTTTCTATATCCTAACTCTTCCTGAGCTTTTCAAAATTCATTAGAATTGCATCAAGGTTTTTGTTCTTTGTTTTTTTTTGTTTTGTTTTGTTTTTTCCTTTGGATAAAACTTTTCAAAAGCCTTCACTTGGGACCAACACTTGGTAAATATCTGTGCCTTGCAAATTTCATGATTCTGAAATCTACTTTCAATGTCAACCTGGAGAGATCCCTTTCTCTCTTTTATGAATTGGAACTTCCATTTCCTGCATCCCATATTTTTATCTTTCTTAATTTAGAGTGAAGCAACTTTCTGGTAACTTTATAAGAAAGATGCCATGAGAAATAAATGAATTGAATGGTTGCATGTCTGAATATCATTAGGCTATCCTCACACTCCACTGACACCTCTGTTGGTTTTACAGTTATCAATTCAAAATAATTTCCTCCGAGTATGGAGTTTGAAATGTATTTCCCCATTGTCCTCCAGCTTTAGTGCACCTTGAAAAGATCAAAAACCTTTCTAATTCCTGGTCATATTTTAATAATCTTTGGAGGCACTTACTCTTTATCCCTGAAGTCCTGAAATTGAATAATCCTGTGCCCTTGTGTCAATTGACTTTCAGCTATTATTTTGGGCATAATCTGGAAACTAACATTCTACATCTTTAAATTAGTTTTTCTTGAATTATTAATGATTTCCTACTTTTTAGTTTTTCTGTTCTCTGAATTTTCTGTAAGTCAAATCTTGGACTTCCTAAAGTGGTTCTATAATTTTCTTTACTTTTTAAAAAATATCTAATGTCTTAAAACATGGTATAATTTTTCAAAGTTTTTTCTCTTTATTTTTCTTTTCTTTTTTTTTCCTGAGGATTAAACTCAGGAGTGTTCTAATTCTGAGGTACATTCCCAGCCCTTTTTACTTTTTATTGTGAGATAAGATCTCACTAAGTTTTTACACTTTTCTGGAGTTTTTCTTTGTGCTATTTTTAACTTTTAAGAACAGTTATTTTTGCTTATGCTTATTTGTTTTATATGGTTTGGATATGGTTCAGTATGTCTCCCAAGGATCATATGTTGAAATCTAATGTCAATTGTGAGGTTAGTTCCTAAGAGGGTGTAAACTTAATCTAATTATGGGGTTTAGAGGTGATTAGAATTAAAATCATTAGTGTGATTTTAAGCTCCCATGATTTAGTCTTTGTGACTTTATAACAAGAGGGAGAGGAGAGACTATATATATATATATATATATATATATATAGTCTATATATATGCATGCTTACTGTCTCTTACTTGTGATGCCCTGCACTGGACTAAACTAGCAAGAAAACCATCACCAGATGTAGCCATTTGGCCTTGGTCCTTCATAACCATGAGTCAAAATATACCCCTTCCTACAAGTTGCTTGTTCATTCTGTTCATATTATAAATGATAATCTTACTAAAAGCTCTTTCAGAAACACAAAGGGATAATTTTTCTGTTGCAGGCCCAGTAGGATCTGTTTTACTGAGAGCGTCTAAATTTTAGTATTTTAGATCTTTTATTTTGGTCAAATTTCTCAGAAAAAAAAATGTTCAAGATGTATGTAGGCCTGTCAACATTCTGGGGACTGAGTGTGGGCAGAAGGCCAAGGGGTCTCTACATTTATTATGCAAACACTGACTCCTTCCAACCCCTAACGTGTCCTCAATTGCTGCTGCTCCGCTCTAAGCCAAAGGCTACCTTGCAAAGGTCTTCAACTGATTACGTAAATCCAGATGGATAGAACACTCACACAAGACAGGCAAAGCAGATTTATTACTCACAATAAGTTATGGGTTTTTAGTACTTAATTTCAAGAGAGGGGATTAGGAAAACAATAGGTGGAAATCCAGTGCATATTATGAGAATCCCACTGGGCTTTAGCTGCCAAAGCATTTCTTCACAGACAAGGACTGAGTGAGGTCGCATACCCTTAGGAGCAGCACCATGCTTTGTCATTCTGAGGCAGGGCAGAGGACCTGGGAACAAGAGGGATTAAAAAGGCCATCTGCATCACCTTCTGTGCAGAGGAGGGAGGTGAACAAGGAAGTGAGAGACTGATGGGCACCAGGAGATCAGGGCCCACCAGCCCCCAAGATAACAATTTAAATTAAGGCTCAAAAATGTGCAAAAGAAATTGGTTTCCCCAAATCCAGTCCTGACCAATGAAGGAACAGATAGGGGACCTCAGTAAAGTTTAAAGATCACCTCCCAAGAGCTTGGATGGTTACTTTCTTTGGGGGACCCCTCCACCTTGGGTGGGAGGGAGAACTGCTTTTGTCCTCTATCTTTCCCTGACTTAAACTCTCATTTCTATAACCCTCACTAATCCTTGAACTTCATTCATCGAAATCCACTGGACACACCAATACAAAGAAAATAAAAGAAATCCACTGTATAAGAACCCTATAATAGAAGACATTCCCGTTTCAATTCTATGTTGGCACAGCTAGTTTAACTATCTACTCACAGTTCTCACCAATTGTTGATTATCCATATTATTGATTTTGTTTTAAGCCCTCTATTTTGTTCTTCCTGTTCTTGCTCTTCTGTTTCTTGTTTTGTATTTTATTTTGAAGTTCCAATAAATAAGGTTTATAAATAAACTTTGAGAATTACATGTATGCATTGTTACTCAGAATGATCTTAAGTGTTAGTATTTGCTGTGTATACAGCTAAAGGAACTCAGGAGAGAGCCATAGATTAAATGAGAAAGGAAAACTACTTAACCACTGAAGTAATTTTATTTAGCTAACTAGTCTTTTGTATTTTAGTATAAATGGATATTAGTTTGAGTCTTGGGAAAACATAATATTTCCCTTTGAAGTTAATATTATTTGCCTTATAGACTGGTAAAATTTGTGTAAAAGGGAGTGGGTTAAAACACTCAGAACACACAGATGCTACTCTAAAGGAAATCAATCTAGTGTCAAAAGCTGTTAGAGAATGATATTTATCAATAATCAGTGGCCTTGGGTTCTTCTCTTAATCTCAGGTCATCTGAACCAGCGGTTCTCTAAAGAGTCTCTAGAAAATATGGGGGAGGGAGCCAAACAGGGATTTCCCTATTCTCTTTGGTTGTTACAAAAATGAGGAAATTATTGATAATTAATATGGGACCAGAAATTTGGCAGTGAATAACTATAGTCTGTCCTCACCTTCCTTTGTACCTTTATTTCCTTTACCTGAAAGCATCTGGAAATACTATCTCTAAGAAGTAGATCTAGCTTTAAGACTATAAACTCATACTTTGTGAAAGGAAAAAAAGAGATTCATTTCTTTTTCCAAAATCATGACTAAAGCAATGGGGAAAATTGCTTGAACTCTAAAATGAAAGATAGGAATTATGGCATTATTCCTAATTATCCAGAAATATACAATGTGACCTTTGGCTAGTATTTTAACTTTGTCCATCTGCAAAATTGAAGATACTGTTATTGTCACTGGAAGACATCTCAATGCAAAAACAATGGCAAAGTATAGTTAAAAGTATATGCTGAATTTGAATGTATAATTTCTTACTTAAGCGACTCATATCCTTCCCAGTTGCACCAATGCTCAGCAGTCAGTAAGGTTGTCTATCAGTTAATAAACCCAGCCTGCATCACGTATCCTGGACTTTCCTAGCATATGAAGGAGTTTCTGATTTATAACCATGAGATTCATGCATATGAGAGTAAGTCAATAAACTTAGAATAAATGATGTATTTGTCTGATATGACTTGCCTGAAGGAGGAATGAGGTTTTAAGTTTTTACATAGCAATGGTCTTTTTCAGAAAGTTAATGATCTGCAGATATATTTGGAAATGGAAACATGACCAGTTGATTTCAAAACAGCTCTAGCCTCAGTTAACAGAATGCTGGCTCCCTTGAGGCTTTTTCAAGGTCTTCATTTTATTAAAGCCAACTAAGACTACAAGAATTCAGAAAGTGAACTCTCAAATTGAGATAAATGCATGTATCTGACAGTGATTCACACAAAAGACCACTACCCTAGTCCTTTTCTTGGTTTCTTATCCAAAAATCTATCTCTAGTTTTGTTATTTTGGGTGGCATGACTTCTCTGGGTCTCATTTTCCACAAATAATAATTAGAAGTATTTTAAGAAGACATTGAATGGATAGTATAATAAGAGTATAATACCTCTAAGCATCTACAGACACTAGGCTAACCCATCCTCTTATTACATTATCTTACTTAGATACCTCAGAAATTGTATGAGGTGAGAATTATTACTGTTTTTGTCATGTAGTAAATGGTTAACTAATCCCACAGCCTATGCTTTTAATATTTTAAGTCCTCAGCATGTCACCACTTCTCTTGCACAAAATAAATTTGACCTAGTATATGAACATACTTTGAGAGTAAAAATATTTCTGAGAGTAAAAAGATTTTTTTTTTTGAGGCACTACAGCAATAGCCTGATAAATAGGTCCTACTGGTCCAAAAAGAGTACTGCATTTGATGTCTTCAGGGGAGTAGCTAGGTAAATATTGCAAATGATGTGTTAGCTATTCAACAGTAAAATGAGAAGGAAATGAGAAAGGAAAAAATTAAGAAGACAGCTAGAGGGTCAGGTCTTTCTGAGCCCTACAAAACCATGTGACTTTCCTTCTCTCTGTGGGTACCCACAAGCTTTTCATGATGACTACAATCTAAATTGCCCATAAGGTACTCACCACACCTTTAAATATAGACCCTCTGGTATTTCATGGCCCTAGAGAGTACATCTTTTATGAAACACACTTGACAAGATGGCCCAAGATAAAGAAAGACAGACCAAAGAACAGATTGGCACAGTTCAACCAATCACCACCCACAAAACACTTTTTTTTTTTTTTTTTTTTTTTTTTTTTTTGCGGTACTGGGGATTGAACTCAGGGGCATTCTACCCTTGAGCTATACCCCCAGCCCTATTTTTTATTCTTTATTTTGAAACCGAGTCTCACTAAGTTGCGGAGTGCCTCACTAGGTAGCTGAGGCTGGCCGCGAACCCGGATCCTCTGGTCTCAGCCTCCCGAATGCTGGGATTACAAGC
>PVLC010003328.1:56150-99260 GCA_004027655.1 Graphiurus murinus | reverse complement strand
GGATCCTCCATACTGTTTTCCACAGTGGTTGCACAAGTTTGCAATCCCACCAACAATGTATTAGGGTTCCCACTTCTCCACACCCTCACCAGCAGGTGTTGTTGTTCATGTTTTTTATGATTGCCATTCTGACTGGAGTTAGGTGAAATCTTAAGGTAGTTTTGATTTGCATCTCCCTGATTGCCAATGATGTGGAACAATTCCTCATACATTTATTGGCCATTTGTATTAGACTTACAGTCAACTGATTTTTGACATAGGAGCCAAAAATATATGCTGGAAAAACGATAGCCTCTTTAACAAATGGTGTTGGCAAAACTGGTTAACCATATGCAGGAAACTGGAAATAAACCCCACTTTCTCACCCTGCACAAGAGTCAACTCAAGGTGGAACAAGGACCTGGATGTCAGACCAGAGACCTTGCAGATACTTGAAGAGGGCATAGGACCAACACTTGAACACATAGGCACAGGTAAAAACTTTCTCAACAGGACCCCAAAAGCACAGGCAGCTCAAAGGAGGATCAATGCATGGGACTGCATGAAACTGAAGAGCTTCTGCAAAGCAAAGGAAACTATCAAGTACCTCAACAGAGAACCTACAGAGTGGGAGAAAATTTTTGCCAGCTACACTTCAGATAGAGGTTTAATAACTAGGATATACAAAGAACTCAAGAAAATCTCAACTATGAGAGCAAACAACCCAATCAAAAAATGGGCAAAGGACCTAAATAGACACTTCACAAAAGAAGATATAGCCCACATTCTTAACAGAGCCTGGTAAAACAAACTTTCTAGAGTCATAAAACCATAATCCTTTAGGGTCATATATTTACTTTCTGAGAAGTGGGAGGGTCTTTCAATCTACACTTCCTAGGAGCAATCTCCAGATTTGGAGACGCCAATGTAGCCATAGCAGAAGAGTCAGTATAATTACTCATATATGCAGATAGCAACTGCCAGGGGAACACCCAATTTCTTAATTGTACTTCATATTAGGAATGTTTGTTTGACCACAAAAACATATTTTAAGTGTTACCATAAATAGCATCATGTTTCTGTAAACTGTACTGTGCTTATCCTGAAGACTTCTAATTAACTTATCTTTAGGGGTACTTATGTTGCTTTTTAGAAATACAAGTGTCCAATCAGTTACTTTCTATGGAAAAAACATGCTGATGATATCCAAATTTATGTCTTCCATTTCCCCCTCATTCCTGAATTCGCTGTTTTAGTTAATGGCAACTCTGTCTTTCCAGTTGGTCAAAAACATATCCACAAATCATCGTTGAGTCCTTTGCTTGTTTTTTTTACTACTTTCCATGCAGTGTATTAGGAAATACTGTTGACTGTATCATGAGAAGTGTTCAGTCACGCCGGGCGTGGTGGCACACACTTGTAATCCTAGCATTTGGGAGGCTGAGACTGGAGGATCCGGGTTCTTGGCCATCCTCAGCAACCTAGTGAGGCCCTCCGCAACTTAGTGAGACCCTGTTTCAAAATAAAGAATAAAAAATAGGGCTGCGGGTATAGCTCGGAGGTAGAATGCCCTGAGTTCAATTTGATCACTTTTAACCACTCCTACTGCTATCAGAGTGCCACCTTTGCCTCTTGCTAAGATTTGTACAGTGGCCTTTGTGTCTCATCTCCTCATGCCTGCTCCAGACAGCCCTGCCCCCATCCCTGAGTCCCCCTGTCTTGTAGTTTCCTCTTCATGCTTCTCCTCCAGCCTCTCTGGCCTTTCTGCTCTTCTTTGAATGCCCCTGAATTGCTGCTGCTTCAGAGCTTCATCTTCATTGTTTGCATTGCTCTTCCTGCCCCATTGTAGGCACAGCTAAGTCCTGCACTTTTCCTGTGGGTCTTGAGACTAACACTTTTAGTGAGGTCTCCCCCATTTACCCTAACTAAAATTTCTAACCAACCTCCAGCACACTCTTTTTTTTTCCCACTTTATTTTGCTTGTTGTACTTAGGTATTATACCACATGCTTTTCATGTTGAAGGCCTCTAATATCTTTTCCTTTCTCCCTACCCTGGTGCATTCCTAGATTATAAGCTTGGTGAGGGTGGTCAGGAAAGGTGCCTGTTACCTAATAGGCATCCAGGAGCTCTTCTCTGAATCCTGTCTTCATAGTTCTATTAGAAGCTTCCCTTTAACTCTCCCTCACTTTTCTTGAAGTCAGGTCCCCAAAACTCTCTCTCAACATCTACTTCTTGTTTTTCTGCTATCAGGCCAAGTCCTGTATCCCAGTTGTCCATGACTGCCACTTTCCTCAAGCATCAGAGGTAGAGCATTAGTGGAGAAAGACAGATACTGTCTCTTCTCTCGTTGCTTGGTTACTCCCAGATATCCCGGGTATGCTTCTGTGTGTTAACTGTGGTGAGCATGGCTGCAATCATGGAAATCTATGAGCAGGAGTTTTCTCAGGCCCATTGTCTTCCTTCCTCTGAGTGGACCACCCCTGTGGAGACTGATGCTAACTAACCCAGGTGTGTGTGGTGCTTGATTTCCTAAATGGTAGAGATTCCAGGCATAACACTCATGCTTAGTGAGTACTAAGTAAGTCAAAGCTGAGTCCCTACATTTGAATTCAGGGATCTGACTCTGTTTCTCCCTATGCATTTTGCATACTGGAGTTGTAGGAGATAATACCAGAGACCAGGCTATGAAAAGCTTATGTTCCCTTCTAGAACACATTGTTTCTAAGAAGTCAGCCAAATATGATTCTCTGATGGTAGGTTTAAACAAGATTCATTATAGGGTTACAAGTTATGAATATTTCACTTTCTTTTCAAAGTTTTTCCTTTTAAATTCACATTCACCTTCATTTTCTTGTTAAAATAGATTGAAATGAAGCCGGGAGTGGTTGGGCACGCTTGTAATCCCAGCATTTGGGAGGCTGAGACCGGAGGATCCGGGTTCGCGGCCAGCCTCAGCTGCCTAGTGAGGCACTCTGCAACTTGGTGAGACTCGGTTTCAAAATAAAGAATAAAAAAAAAATAGGTCTGGGGGTGTAGCTCGGAGGTAGAATGCCCCTGAGTTCAATCCCCAGTACCGCAAAAAAAAAAAAAAAAGATTGAAATGGATTAGTTTAACAAAAATACCAGTGGGGAGAAATACAGATAAAATATGCAGTCATAATAAATATTGTAGGTCTCTGTTTTTCAACCACCCACAGCTATGTTGATGTGTTTGGTCTAGGACAGAATGTGATGCCCATCTACTCCAGGCTTCTCAGATCCCATCTTCATTGGAGGAATGGCATTTGGCTGTTTGGGAAACTGCATGGTGATGCCCTTGTGAAAAATAATTCCAAGTGTAAGGCAGATTCTATCTCCAAGAATTTCAGATCATATTCTGTAATTTCCAAAAATAACTTGCTGTTGTCAGCTTTGACCCCTACCTTTAAAAGAACCTCCCCACCTTGCTTGTTCAAGTAAAATGTGATCATCATAGGAAAAGCTTTCTTCCATGGGTTCTAAATGTAAAAGTGGTGTTGGCCTTCTGTCCTAGCCAAGGTGGCAAACTACCATAGCCTACCAGTTCTCTAACCCATGTTATCTTGTGTGTGTATGGGGGAGGGGTGTGGTAATGTACTGGGGATTGAACCCAAGGGCACCCTACTTCCAAGCTACACCCTCAGGTCTATTTATTTATTTTTTTTGTTTTGAAATGGAGTCTCACTGTGTTGCTGAGCCTGTCCTCAAATCTGCAATACTCCTGTCTCATCCTCCCAAATACTGTGATTACCACCATGCCCAGCTCCATGTTATCTTTTGAAAAGAGTGTGGAAACTAGAGAAAATATGGGTACAAACAAAACATGTGAACCCTTCAGGAACCCACAGGCTGCTCTAGTTTTGTGTAGTGGGAAGTAGGCAGGTGTAGCCTGTGGGGGCACCAGAGCTGTCCTGAGAAAGTTTTTTTTAAGATAATTTTTTAAACTCTAGTAAAATGTAAATAACATTAAATTTATAATTTTAACCATTTTCAGTGTCCATTTCAATGGCACTAAGTACTTTCACATCTCTTTCTCTCTTGGCCTCCTTTATGGCCTTGAATTTTGTTTCTAGTCAGTGTCACTAAAATACAGGGGCCTAAGAATCCTCAGGTGTACAAGCCTTATAAAGCCTTCCCAGAAAAATCCACATGGATGTGAGTCAGAAGGAAATGTGATGGAGCAAGTACAGCAATGTTGGGAGAGGGTTGGTCCTCCAGGGAAGTTCATCAGTGCCTTTAAGAAGTAGTCTAGGGCCAGAGGAAAGAGAAAATACATGCAAAATAACCCACAACCAGAATTCTAAACTTTATCAGTATTTTTGAGGTTGGGGGAAGAGGGTCAAAAAGACTTGATACTAGGAATAAACAAACATAAGGATGTATCTGAAGGATAGATAGTATGGACACAAACAGAAGATACAGCTCTCAAACCAGCAGGAAAAAATGGTCAGTGAGTCCTAATACAGCAGTAATTGCAATATATTTTACTGAGTTATCCATCATAAAGAGAAATTCTTAGATGAGGTAGAAAAACAAGATATAAAAATATGTTACCTATAAAATTGACCAAATCAAAGAGGGATGCTATATATTTGTAAAAGGAACAGTAGGACGAGGAGATATAGGCATCTAAAACATAGGATCTGCAGTATAGCCTGAAAATATACCTACAACAATTGATAAGACCTGCAGAGAAAGAAAATCAACAATTGTATTTGAACTTTATTTTTTTCTGTACTGAGGGTTGAACCGAGAAGCATTGTACCTCTGAACCTACCCACCCCCAACCTATTTTTTGTTTGTTTTATTGGTTTGAAGCAAGGTTTCACTAGTTTGTTAAGTCTTTCTAGGTTGCTGAGACTGTCCTCAAACCTGTGGTCCTCTTGTTTAAGCTGCCCAAGTACTGGGATTAAAGATGTGTGTCACCATGTCTGCCCTGTATTTGAAGATTCTTAACACACTACTCTCGCAAACTGATAATTCCTACAGTCAAAACATAAGTAGAGTTAAAGAAAATCCAAACATTGCAATTAATACCCTTAGTTATGAGAAATCTATGAAAACTAGAGAATACTCAACAGAGTGTATTTTTTTAGTTCATATGAGATGGTTATAAAAATTAACCATGTATATACCATAAAAGGAGCCTTAATGTTTTTCCAAGAATGAAAGTAATACTTTAAATTAGGTTCCCTCAGTATAGTGTAATAAGAAACCACTAACAAAATGATAGCTTCCCCCAAAAAGACTCTTATGGTTACAAGTTAAATAACATTGCCTCTAAACAACCCTTGATTAGTTAAACAGGAAAAAAAATGAAATTATGACATATTTGAAACTGAAAAAAATGAAAACGTTAACTGTCACAATTGTGGGATATAGCTCAAGCAGTACTTAAAGGAGTCTTCTGGCTTATATAAATTTATCAGTAAACAAGAAAAGCTAAAAATAAGGAGTCAAAAAGCTTGCAAAAAAGATAACAGGTAAACAAGAGAAGACAAGCTAAAATAAAAGAACAACAAAAGGGAAAATAGTTATCATCCAAAGAAATTTTCAAATTATTTAAAAGCAGTTGGAACAAATATATACTGCTAAATTTGGGTGGAAAGTGAAATCAAATGAATATTCTCAGAAAAAGAACCTAAAATGTAAAATTACTTTAAGGAGAAATGGAGAACATGGTTAGGCTTATACATCATGAAGAAATGAAGATAATAGTAGAAGATTCTCTTCCTCCAAAACCCCAGGGGAAAGTGTATAGGTGAATGCTTGTAAACTTATAAGGAAGTTCTTATCATTAATGACTTATTCCAGAAAATAGAAAGCTATCTGGCTTATTTTCCAAAGTTACTGATGCCTTGATCAGAAAATCTGTGCATGAGAGAGTGATGGGAAAAGTGGTTATCTCAAGCAGAGCAGCAAAAGCACAGCTCAGCACCTACTTATGATTCAGAAAAGCCATGCCCTTAACAAATTAGAAATAGAGGAGAACTTCCTGAAAGGTTAGGTACTAAAAACAGTATCAAAACTTGTTAAGGAACAAACAAGGATGATGGTGTCAGTTACTGTTTACTAGCACGGGACAACAAATGCAGATTTTTCAAACAGAGATAGTACAGTGGACCTGGTACTTCACGTTGGTAGGGCTGGAGGAGCTGGCTTGGGATGCGGTTGTGAGATCACACCACTGTAGTCACAGTCCAAGGACAGAAAGTTGCTACTGCTTCCACTTCACAAACCCCACAAGCGGATAATTGGACACTGGAACGTAGTTTGGCTTCACAAACACTTTCCTCCAATCTTGCTTTCTACCATCCATGGCAGCAGGGACTTGGCCTCTGCTCTATCTCCTATATCCTTGTCTCATGAAAACACAACTACTTGACAGATCCCAAGTTGCCCCCAGAACCCTAGCTGCAAAGGAATCTGGGAAGTGTTGTTTTTACCTTTTAAACCTATTCACCTGGAGGGAGAGTGGAATGGAATTTGAGAGATTCGATCTAATATACCTACCACACATGCTCATTTTCTCTGCTACTGCCCTACATTGCATTTAATGACCTGAGCTCTGCTCTCCAGGAAGAAAAAGAAATGAAGCATAAGTATTAGAGGAATAGATAAAGTTATCATTATTTATGGATAATATGGTCATC
The DNA here is from genome assembly GCA_004027655.1 of Graphiurus murinus. Lineage (NCBI taxonomy): Eukaryota > Metazoa > Chordata > Mammalia > Rodentia > Gliridae > Graphiurus > Graphiurus murinus. The sequence goes on along the minus strand of PVLC010003328.1, from coordinate 92,608 downwards.
TTCACCAACAGAATTTAATAAACTGATTACTGGACCTGATGAGTACAGTGATGCTGCTATATTATCAATATAGAGAATTAATATAATTTCTGTATACTAGTAATAACCAATTAAAATATAGTAAAACATAGCATACCACTCATAAATGCAATGAAAACTATATAGTATCTCTGAATTAATTAAGATACACAAAATCTCTTTAGAGAGAAAATTAAAATTCTAATAAAAGACAAAAGATTATGTGTGAGAATAGAGACTTTTATTCTCTTCGGGGCAATATTAAAAAGACATGAGTTCTTCCTAAATTAATCTTTAAAATTCAGTTCATTCTCAATGTTTTAGTTGTATGTTCTGGAAGAATTAGTAAACTTCTGAAAACCATAAAGCAACAGGAGAAAATGGATTCATTTGATTATGTAATAATTCTGTGCAATGAAGGCAAGTAGACAGATGACAAACTGAAAGATGTAGTATCCAAAGTTTATATGAGATTGATAACAAAATCATGTTTAGAGCTCTTAAAAACAATATGAAGGAGTTAATGTGAATAGGAAAATGGAAAAGAGATGAACATGTCCATCAGAAAAGAAAAATGCAGAAGTCTAAGCAGCATGGGACAAAATCATTCAGCCCAATAGTACTCAGCTGAGAAATGAAGCAACAATACAGTATCATTATTAAACTAGCAACAAGTACCTGAAAAATGGCAAATCCTGGTGGGGATCTTTGAATATATGGACTTTCATGCAGTGCTGTTTGGAATGTAGACTCTGTGAATACCCCAGAGAATAGTTGTAGAAGTTCTGAAATTCAACACTGTTTCAAAACTTATTCCCCCGGTACATGTCCCAGGGATATTTACAGTAATTGAGTAAGGGATATGCACAAGGTGTTTGTGGCAAAATTGGTTTTAGAGGCTGGGTGCTGGGTTTCTTTTTTATTGTTTTTGTCTTTGATTTTTTTCAGTATGGGGATGGAACCCAGGGTGCTCTACCTCAGAGCTACACCCCAATGCTTTTTCATTTTTTAAATTTTGAAACGAAATCTTGCTAAGTTGCTGAGTCTGTCATTGAACTTGCAATCCTCCTGTTTTAGCTTTCTAAACACTGGGATTACTGGTGTGTGCCACCTGCCCAGCATGGGAGCTGTTTCAGGAGAGAGGGAAGAATGTAGTGGCTGTGAGCAATGGAGCAATTGCAGGCACCTGCAGCTACTGTAACACAGAGCATGGCAAAAGTTACAAAACAGAACTGGGAGGAAAAGTGAGTAGCAGGATGAAATTAATACCACAATGCCATGTTTTGCCAAATAAAAAGCGTATGTGCAGCTGCCACAGTTTCCTTTTGTTCATCTTTTTTTCCTAATGGAGGTAAAAGATTCCTGTGTCTGCCATTTGCTTACTATCTCACATCTTCCTGGTTCTCTAAAACAAGATTATCAATAAGAGGCTTATTGTTTGAACCCATCATTAATGATAATATGCAGAAAAGTTCATTCAGTGTGTTAATCTTTGTTAACCCATTATATCCCATCATCCTATAAAAACTAAAATTGAACAATTTGATAGGTGTCTTATAAAAAGTGCATAGATGTTTATAGGTGTTTTGTATATAGAATGATGGAACATAATGGGTTAATCAACTAATCTAGACATCTCTAATACATCATCTATCTTCTTAGCTGCCCTCCAGATGAAAATAACATTGATCTTCTCATGCTACAGTAATTCTCTGTGCCTCTGTTTCAGCAGTAGTCACCTTTTTTTTTTTTTTTTTAATAGTACTGAATACACATTTTTTTCCTCACTAGATTTTAGATTCTTCTGGTCAGGGACTATTGATTATTCACTTTTGAATCCTTACAATGGTTAACATTCATGAAGCTTTTGGTAAATTGAATGCTGAATTCCCCCCTTGGGATTCTTTGTGCTCTCTTCTAACAAATATTCAGAATGTCCCCCAGGGTTATTCCTTACTTTGTTATAAAGCACCTCAAAGATGATTCTCACCAGCAACCTATGGTCAAGGTCAGACCCTTGGTGAACAAAGTTACTGTAATTTATGACTCTACCTTTAGGGATAGGAGCATGGTCTTTGGTTGGCTATCTGATATGTATACTGACATCATGTTTGGGAATATCTATAATGGATAATGTTGGTAACCAGCTCCCTTCAAACTCCATACAAATTCCAGCAAATTTTGCATCTGCATAGGTGCATATTTCTATTTCATGTTATGAATAGAAAAAATTTTCCCAAAGGAATTATAGACCAATTAATTTAGTACCTTTTTCCACTATACAAACAAGCATTTGTTTTTAGTTTACTGTGTTACTGAATATTTACTGTGGCATACATTTTTTCCTGGTGCTGCATTACCATCAGAAGTTCTATGGACCTTAGCATCTAAAAAATTAATGAGTCTCCATTTTGTGATATTCATTTACTTACTTAGTTTTAAAATGCATTAAGTTTGGCAAAAGGAATACAAAAATAAATATATAATATAGCTTAAAAATGAGGAAAGACAAAAGTAGGCATCCAAATTAGAACCAGAAATGAGGCTAATAGAAAAAGGCAGAGAGCCTTGTCCATTCTCCATAACTAGCTTGATTTTACTAATACATTATTTAACAACCAGCAGGAAGGAGAATCCTAGCCAGTTGCCCAGTTCCCTAGGATTGTCCACTACTGCCATCTCAAGGAAGTATAGCTATTCATAGAGCTAGATCCAGAAGGATGTTTTTCTTGAGCATGTGAATTGGTGGGTGCTGTGATTTAATGAGCAATTGTTCAGTGGCATCCTCATAGAAGCCATAATCAAGAATCCCAGAGGGCTGCTCAGGATATTCCACAAAGGACAAGGTCACCTTGATGGGCAGGCTAAGAGAAGTCACCAAGGTCTCACTTGATGGTCCCTCAGACCTGGCAGCACTCATTCAGTGATCCCTGCTGGTGAGCCCAGGATATCTGTGTCTACCATCCCTCATTGGCTTCACTTTGCACTTATGAACTACCATTTGGTTACTTTGAAGGAAGAGCTTGGCCTTGTTAGAATCTGTTCCTGGTGACTTGTAATTGTGTCTGTCTACTCTTTCTGCAGGTAACTTGTCCACCGGGTGTGCCTCCTGACTGACAGACCACCATTTCCCTTAGATGCTTCCTCCTGGAGGCTCCAAGTGTTTTTCTCTCTCTCTGACTTTGGAACCATTCTTTTCTCCTTATCCCCCTCTTTTCCCCACAATCCTACATCAGGTTCAGCAGCTCCATTATTTGAGAGAATGGGTACCACAGCACCTGGCTCTTATTCTCTGCAGAGCCAGCAACATCCAGTTGGTGCGGGCCACTCCTTGGGTGGCTGCTTCCCTGGCTTGTTAAGTGTCACTTAACTAATGGTTCCCTTTTCTCAAACTGCTCCCTAAGCTGGCCCGCCCAATGACTAGGTTTCCCATTTAATCTGTTGCTCTTCTGAAAACATCTCTTATTATGTCTTATCTGGAGAGACTTCTTGTTTTCTAAGGATAGGTTAATTTATAACAACATGATCATTAACTTGTGACACAATCACAGATGGCAATGGCGCTGCCATGTCTCACAGCACTGCATGCATAGGCGTGGAGAACCTATGCAATTTGCTGCACTGATGGCTCCCAGAGGCATTTCAAGCTTTGCTCTACAAAATACTTCATTTTAACACAAATTAATGTTCTTTATTTTGTTCGGTGATTTTTGTCAATATATAAATGCTTGGAATTCATTATAATCACAGTTGCTTACTTTTCATGCATGCATCTTTAATCTATGGTGATTTATGTGTTTACCATCTGTAGTAAGAGTTTTTCTGTCAGAATATAAACTGAGATATTTGTACTTACAGTACACACATTAGTTTTACATTTTCCAAGGGAGATAATAGTTTTATGTTTTTCTCAACTATATTTATTTAATGAAATTAGAATCTTCATGTTGAAAGACTTGTGTTTTAAATTCTAGTTAGGTGTCCTGTATTTATTTAATTTACCTTAGAGTTGGCTTATTGAAGTTGGTAATACACTTAAATATTAATAACTGGAATATGAATATATATAAAACTTATCCTGAAAGTACAAAATCTTGGTTTTGATATTCTTATTGTAGATTGTTTTTGGGTGAAAGGATTAGCTTTTTGTTTTAGAATTATTATAAGGGAATTCATAGCATCAATTCTTTTAAAATTATTAGCTGATCTAAAACCTTTTTTGAAATAATAAACTTTGAGAAATGTGAGGAGCTCACTGAATACAACATTCTTGATAACCACCATGGGGTCCAATTTTCAACTTTGATGAGCTGTTTTAGCAAGAGTCCTGAGGAAGTGTAAAGGAATCTGTTTTCTTAATGTTCAGTTAAATCTGTTATCTGTGTTTTAAAAGCTAATTGATAAACTTGTGCCTGGCCCTTAAAAAGCCACCAGTCATGATCTCTTCTTATGCAGTTGTTTCCATCTCTTACCTGCATTACTTAGTTGCTGTCCTATTAGGAAAATCTTTAATGTCAACTAATTGAACACGAACATACATAGGATTAGTTGGCATCATTACTGATGCTCAACCATCAGGGAAAGGGCACAACGTAAAACTTTCAGATCAGCAAGAAGTTTTGTATTCAATTCACAAACATCTAGTGGGGATTTACTATGTTCAAAGTACTGTAGATGGTAGGACTAACAAAGCTGTAGTTCCATGTGTGTATGCATTTCTGGGGATTGAACCCAGGGGTATTCTACCTCTGAGCTATACTCCCAGCCCTATTTTATTATTATTATTAGTAGTAGTAATAGTAGAAGTAGTTTTAGTAGTAGTAGTAGTTGTAGTAGTAGTAGTAGTATTTTGAAACAGGGTCTTGGTAGGTTGCTGAGAGTCTTGCTAAATTGCTGAGGCTGTCCTTGAACCTGTGATCTTCCTGTCTGCGCCCTCCAGGTACTGGAAGTACAAGCTTGGGCCACCATGTCTGGCTTAGTATTTCCTAATTTAAAGTAAATGTACATTTTTTATGAATTTTATTTTTTATGAAATGTATATTTTTCATGAATATTGACAAAGATATTTTTATAATAATCCTAGGCAAAAGTGCCTTGGTAAGGAGGATGTGGCACCTATTCGGGACTGAGATCTCCACATATAATGGAGATTATATTTGTAATGGTTGCCAAGACCTAGGCTTGGTGTAGACATCCTGTCTGATTGGGGTAATTTCTCACTTTGTGTCCTTTTAGATATGCAGATCACTGAATGACCATAGGGGAGGCAGAAGGAATGTGTCAGAAAGGGCACAGATTAAATGGGCAAACACAACACTGCCTAGCAAATTGCCTCACAGTGCAAGAGCTCAGTGAGTAGTGGCTTCCATTGCTGTTACTCTTTTATTTTGGTGAGCTTTCTCAGTTCACCAAATAGTGGTTCAGTAGGCTCCTTATCGAAGCCTGTGATATGGTAGGCATGGTGTGGAGGATTTAATTGTGAACTAGACAGACCAGATCATTGCCTTTATAGAACTTTTACTTAGTGGGTCTTCAAACAAGTGCACAGGCTACACAGCAAGTTTGTTTTGTGGAAAATGGCAGTGTAGCCAGGTATAGTGGTGCATGCTTGTAATCCTAGTATTTAAGAGGCTGAGACAGGGAGATTACAGATTTGCGGCCAACCTCAGCAATTTAGTCAGACTGTTTCAACTTTAAAAAATAAAATAGAGCCGGGCGTGGTGGCGCACGCTTGTAATCCCAGCATTCGGGAGGCTGAGACCGGAGAATCCGGGTTCGCGGCCAGCCTCAGCTACCTAGTGAGGCACTCCGCAACTTAGTGAGACTCGGTTTCAAAATAAAGAATAAAATATAGGGCTGGGGGTATAGCTCGGAGGTAGAATGCCCCTGAGTTCAATTCCCAGTACCGCAAAAAATAAAAATAAAATAAAATAAAATAAAATAGGACTGAAGGTATAGCCCTGGTTTCAGTCCTCAGCACCAAATTAAAAAAAACAACACACACACACAAAACAAACAACAACAACAAAAATAGGTGCTGTTGGAGTGTGTTCTCCTAAAAAGGGGGTTCAGGAAGGAATTCTTAGTGGAAGGGATGTCTCTGCTGAAGGATAGGTAGGAGTTGGTTAGAATAAGAGTCAGGGAGGGGGATATCGTTCCAGGCTGAGGGAGCATTCTCTGTGATGACCACAGCCCCATGGACTGTCCCATGTAGCCCATGAAGGGCCAGGTGGGACCTGGGATGGGCAGTGCCTCTGAGCATGCAGGAATCTGACCTTCCAAAGAGTAGTGGGCAGCTATAAACTAGTGTAAAAGAGTGCCATGATCTGGTGAAATACTTAGGTTTCTGTTCACAGAGAGGAGAGTGGGCTGAGATGGTAGAAGAGGGTTGGCAGAATGAGAGACAGTGGTTGAAGTAGGGCTGAAGCTGTGCAAGGCACTGACCTTGAGCAGCTGCAAGCTGGACAGGTGAAGACTGCAAATGATCCCACAGAAGTATAGAGAATAGAGAAAGAGAGTCAGGGCCAGCCTTGCCCCCTTGTGCTCTTTATCAACAGAAAATGGGGTGGATCTGTTAGCACAAGGGCCCCAGAAAACAGGTGTTAGGGAACCAGTGTCCCTGACTGAGGACAACAGATGCAGCTGGCCGCTGGAGAACAACAGTATCTGTGTGCACAGCATGGGAAAACTGAGTCACCACGCTACTTTTCAGTCACACCCAGCACCTGCTTAATGACCACTTCCTCCAAAGCCAGTCTTTGACTATGAAGAATAATAATCAAATGATCTTCTCCCCAGGACCTGGGTGGGTTATCCTGATTAGCTCAGGGCTGGAGCTCAAGTAGAAAAGTGCAAGCTTTTGGGGAGCCAGGCTGCATTGTGGCTGTGCCCAGGTAACATTGTAGTTTCTTCTCTTTCTCTTCTGAGGCATGCTGAGAACCTTTGAAGCCCCCTACGGTTCTTCCATTTTCCATTCTCTCCTTCCAGTCTCATTAAGGGGAGAGGGGGGGGGGGAAGAAAAGGAAAAACACAAAAAGAAACTGAGAGTATAATTAGGCCAGAACTAAACACTGTGTTTTTATCTTTTTCTGACAGGCCTGTCAATTCTATATGTGTGTATTGAATGCTTCCAGAAGGCAGGGCTGTGTTTTAGGTGTCAGTCTTCCTGGAGCTGCTGTTTTCATTTTGGTTATGAAGATGGCATGTATGGAAGAATCCCTAATAGTTTACTTTGATAAGCATCTGCTCTCTTTCCAAAGCAGTTGCCCCTGGTTTCACCCAGTACCTGAGCTACCGTTTCTGCTCCTGTAAAGTGAGGCTAGAGCCTAGGTTTGAGATAGCAGCGGGCCAGCTTGCTTGCTTTCAGGCCTGGTCTCCAGGTGGCTCTGGATGCAGAGGGGTGCCATTCGCAAGGTAGAACTTCCATGCCCACTCCACACATACTCAGGGCAGCTGGGGGACTTCACAGTGGAGACCAGACTTCACTGCCTGACAGGAAAATCAGAAGGAAAACATTTCATTGAAAGGCATGAAACAAACCAACTTACTAAACCACATGAAAGGGATAAGGAAACGAATGATAAAAGGCAAAAGAGTTCACAAAAAAGAGGAAGTCAGAGTTCTAGAATTAAGAAGTGACTAATTCTTTCACAAACCAGGGACATGAAAGACATTTTATCTGGATTGTAGAAAGTGAGCAGGAGGTATCATGTTGGAGCCACTTGGTGTCCGCCACATCTACACCGTTCCTTTCTGAGCTACTCCTTCCAGCCCCAGAGGTCATTTGACTGTCACTGCCTCGTACTCATGGGAAGCCCGGTCTAGGTTGACACATGTGCCTTAGCTTAGGCTGCCATGACACACCATAGATAAGGAGCTTAAACAACAGACACTCATTTCTCACAGTTCTGGAGACTGCAAGTCCAAGATCAGGGAGCTGGTCCAGTAAGTTCCTGGGAAGGGCTCTCTTGTTGGCATGTCGATGGCTACCCTCTCATGTGTCCTCATACGGTCTTTCTGTGGTGCACACATGTGGGTGGGGGAAAGCTCACAGATCCTCTAGTGTCTCTTCTTATAATGGGGTTAATTCCATCAAGGCTACTTCACTCTCATGGCCACAGCTAACCATATTTACTTTCCTTTTTCTTTATTTCTTTTTCATTTGTGTCTGTGGACTAGGGACTGAACCCTGGGGCTTTCTACCTCTGAGAAACACCCCCAGTTATATTTTTTTATTTTTGAAACAAGGTCTTGCTAAACTCTACTGAACCCTGTCCTGAAACCTGCAGTCTTCCTGTGCATGCACCACCATGCCCTGCTAACCCTTTTTATTTTTAAAAGAACCCATCTCCAAAAACCGTCACTTCAGGAGTCATGGTGTCAAACAGATACAGTCCTTAACATCTCACTTGATATGTTTGTTTGTTTATTGCAGTATTGGGGATTGAACCAAAGGGCGTTCTACCTCTGAGCCACACCCCCAACCCTATTTTTTATTCTTCATTTTGAAACAAAGTCTAAGTAGATGAGCACCTAAGTAGCTGAGACTGTCTGTGAACCTGCAATCCTCCTGTCTCAGCCTCCCAAGTACTGGGATTACAAGTGTGTGCCACCATGCCCAGCCTTGATATGTTAATTTAAACTTAGAGAATACATTGATATATTTTCTGGAAGAAAACACACACACACGCACACTATAGATAGCAGCTGGGTTTTGATTTCTAAGATCAAGAAAAACAAATCTAGAGAAACAGTAAAATTCCATTAAGGAAGCACTTCAAAGGGACTATCTTGTGAAAGGGAATAAATCTATGTAGAGAAAATTTAGGGGATTAACTTATTAATAGCATTCAATCTCTTTAAGTTTTCTTTGTTCTTTTAAACTTATGGGAATGAATTAAAAGCAGGCTTCCCAGTCTATCATGTATCATTGAAACCCAAAACACAATAGCATTTGTCTTGTTTCAAACTAGAAGACTCCAAAATCTACTATTTATTTTTTATTAGAGGTACAGGTTCCAGAGCGAGGCTGTGAATAGCCAAGAGAAACAGGAGAGGCAGCCTTTCATCTCCACACAGTTCTTCCTGTGTGACCCAGGCCAGCAGTGATTCAGGGTGTCTGTTCCCCCTTGTGAGTGTGTTGTGTTTACCTGGACTCTGTTCAGAAGATAAAGAAAAAGGGAAAAGCCAGAAAAATCACAAATCTGACTTTACACTTTAGAACAGATATCAAATTGTAATTAGAGAAAGCTATATTATTTTCAGCTCTTGGCAACATTTTGCATTAAACCAGGTAAGCTTTGGATCTGTTACTGTCATTATAAATAATGTAGCATGATGACCCTGCACTATTCAGACTCTTCTTTTATAGCCATCATCCTCAAACGGGCCCCTTGGGGTCACCATTGTTTAAGAAGTTCTGATGGAGGCCTTGACAGGTGGAGACATCTGAGATGACATGGTATACTTCCATCTGACTCCGAACTTGTTAGAGGCAGCTGCAATCAAGGGAAGCTGCACATTGCCTGGTTACAGAAAACTGGCCTTCACTTGTGGCCCACCAGTACACAGAAGACTGAGCAGAGAAGTCCAAGTTTGCAGCTGGATAGCAGTGGTGACAGTTGGAGATAGCTTGCTCCTTGATACACGGGCCTTTTAAGGAACTGATACAGCTCATGGATACCATGCCTTCAGCTAGCCAGCTAGTAACTCTTGTATATGAATATTTTGGTTATGCTATAGCAAGCTACCAGGATCTGCAACTTGTTAGAAAAAGGGGATTCATAGTCAAATGTCATTTTTTTTTCAGTGCACAAAATGTTACTTATACCCATGTTGATTATGCAGCAGAGTTTTCCTGGTGTTAAGCCATGTGTACAAATTAAAAAGGGTGCTTATTTATTTGACCCCCAGAAACCAGAGCTTCTATATTATGTTCCTGGTATCTATTTGTTTCTGAGGAATGCATTTACTTGTAAATTATACACATAATTTCCATAAAGCAGAAGTCAACTGCTGTTTGCTGGGACTGCCTAAACCTGCCTTTAGGTAATACTGTTAGTTTTCTGGGAGCTGGCCAGGTATCTGAGGAGACCTTAGGCTCTGATGTGCATTCCTTTGCACTCCCAGCACTGTCAACCACTTTTTGCCATTGTTCTTGGGTGCCTTTGCAGTCACCTCCTGACACGACCAGCCCACCTTGCTCAGAATGGCAAATCCCCTGGAAACTGGCATGCTGCAGGATATCCTTTGCCTCCGAGCCATTCTAGACAATGTCCACACTCCTCCAGCTGGTTTCCCACACCTCAGACAATCCCACCAGGGCCCACTCTTCAATCCCTTTCCTTACATTGTGGTACAAATCATCATGCAGTCCAGTAACAATAATAATAGCTAATTACAGTGCTCCAAGGCTGGTCCTACCATTTATACTATTTTACAGGCAAGGCAGTGGAGGCTCAGAGAGTTAGGTACCCAGCCCAGTATTTGGTGGCTGGCAGTCAAAGTGTCAGATGAAACCAGGCTGTCAGACTGTGTTGCTCTTGGCCAAGGCATGGCCCTGTCCTCCAGCCCCTCAGACTTCATGGGTCCTCGGAGGTTTTTGTGCCCATGATTAGGCTCTTTTCATGCCCTTCCTCATCCCTCTTGGTAGCTGCTCCCATCTCAAGTGTAAACCTTCCATGCAATGGGTCCTTAGCAGGAGCTCCACTCCTTCCAGGTAACTAATCCTCATGCAACTTTTTCCTTCTGCTGCTATTCCTCAAACCTAATTTGTGACAGACTCTGTGCTAAAAGCCTTCCATAGCTGTTAAGTTAAAGGGAAATAAACTGAAAGTGGAACTCTTGCAGAGCCCTGGGAGGAAGGCATTCTCTTTTTACCAATGAGGAAACTGGCTTGCATTATGTTTTTATCTGTCCTATTGTCCCTCAATGATGTTAAAAGCTTCTTGCAGGGAGAAACTAGGTTTTCCTCATTTCCTGTATTCCCAGGTGACCCCTAATATGTCCACACACCAGAGAGGCCTGCAGTGACCCCACCACTCAGTTCAGTTTGTCAGAAACCTGAAGCTTTTAGAGAGATGACTGAAAGAAAGAAGAGCCAAAAGAGAGTCAAACTGATTCTTTTGACTCAGCCTTTGGTGACTAGAGGGCTAGTGGCATTTTCTTCTTATCTTGCCTCCCCTCTTTCTTTGCCCTTATCTTTTTTCCCCCTATAGTTTGCTATAAAATAGGAACTTTAAGAAAGTACTACCAAGGCTAATCTGAGAGTCCAGGGACTTAACTTTCAGCCTCATTCTAGCATTGCAAATACTGGAAACAGAATCTCCTTTAGTTCCTCTGGATAGGCCATTAGCCTTCTTCATATCAGTCCTGCCTCACATTTCCCCAGCTCTGAGTAGGGCAGCAACTTCATTACTGAGGGCCTCAAGATGCAGAACAGAGATCTACACACATAGGGAAGGATTGTGATAGATAATAAGCAACTTGCGTGGGTAATGATCATGCATCTAGAAGTTTGCAGATTGTATTCCTAAGGTTCTCCCTTCTGATACATAAACCTAGTCCTAAACAGTGGGGGTGGGTGGGAGCAAAGCATTTGATAAGTAACTCAGATGGGGGACTGGACAAATTGGCATAAACATTCTCCAAGCCTCTGCTTGTTTCTTACGTTTAGGCCTTGGCTGTAGCCAGGCAGACCGTATATCAGCACGACCTTGTTTACAGCTTGCAGACTAATGAGGATTATCATTTATGCCTGAGAGTATGTAAATTTGGCAGTTCTTGCTCTAAAATAACATTCTCTGTCTTTCCAGGAGTAGACTGCTTTCTTAGTAAACGGATTTCAGTTTATTATATTACTATTTAGAAACTTTACTCTTCTGGTGCCAAATTGCTCTTAAAGGTGAATGATTCATAAAGAATATTTTATTTACCTTGGAATCAGATTCTGTTGAGAATAGTATTAGAGCATAAGGAAAGTCAGTAATCCATTGGTAGAAATATGCGAGGAGCTGTTAACAGTGGTGACCACATCTGTATTTATTTATGCCTCTTAGAGGTTGTTTCTATCCAGTTCACGACACTTCTTTCTGTATAATTTAGTGAGTGGCTATTATGTGTAAAACTATCTGTTGGGCTTTTCTTGAGGTTCAGGAATGAATAACATACAATCAGTCTCTAACATTTGAGCCTTTACATTGGAAGGGAAATGAAAAGTATAAAACAAGAGGCAAGAGCCCCAAGTGCCCTGAGAGATATGCATGCAGCAAAAAGTGAGGCTGGGATACTGTCCCCTGCTTTCAGGGTCAGGTGACATCTGCCACTGCAGAATTTAGCCACAGAGAGAGGGTAGCAGGCATTTCATGTGGAGAGAACAATCGAAGCAGAGGAAAGGATGGGGCCCTCCTGGAACAGTAAGAAGTTTAGTTTGGTTAGAGTGAGGGTCACATGTCCATAGAGCAGTAAGAACTAAGGCTGGAACCCTGGTTTAGGATTGAACCTACCCCCAGTTCTTCACCATTCTAGGAAGGAACCAAATGGCCATCCCATCTAAGATGGTTGATGATGGAGAAGTTTCTGGTTTGTATAGCAAGGAAAATAAATCCATTCAAATAATTTTTCTCAAAGTATAATTTTACTAAGTAGTTTTCTGAGCAAAAGGAGTTTTGTGCTTTATTAAATCTGGGAAATAGCCTTTCTTGTAAGACTAGTTAGAGCCTTTAATCTGTGGCTTTTTGGAGAGGGATATATCATGTACCATTTCTAAACATGAGACCATAAAATCTGAAGTGGACTCACACCTTGTTCACCTTGTTGTAGGCCCTTGCTTTCCTTTCTTCCCCAGGCTGTTGCTTGTGTGCTGTTCTCTCCCTCTTTTAATTAAGTCCCATCCCTTTATGGCCACACATGTACTGTCACTCTAGGCTCTATTCTGACTGAGTTGTCCCTCCATTTCTGGGCTTGGATAAAATGCTGCAGCCACGCAGTTACTGAGCTGCCACAAGGGGCTGGGTGATAAACCTGGAATTCCAAGGAGAGTTAGTTCCTCAAGAGGTGAGCCTTGATAGAGGAGAGAAATGGAGGGCATTTGGCAGGTGGGATTCCTGTTCTTTCTCCATGGATTGATCCAAGGTTTGCTTCCTTCTGAGAACTATTGAGAGAAGTCACATGTGCCTGGGTGTGTCAGCCAAGTGGGCTGATCTGTCTTTGGGTCTGTGCCATTACTGTGAGCAGAGTTACTTCACATATTTTCTGACTTCACACACCTGTTTCTTTACCTACTTCTGTCCTAGCTTGCACTTTCCAAATAAAATGGCAACATTCAATCTTTGCCTCATGCTCTGTTTTCTGGAGGACCTGGGTAAGGTCAGACTTCTGGTATCAGTGAATGCCTGAGAACGGTGTTTCCCAAGATTCACATATTTTGAGAAATGGCAGTCTGATAATTCCATCTACTGAATGGGGGCATCAAGCATTAGGAATCACCAGTGTTTCAATAATCCAGGCAATAAATTGGGGAGACTAAGGTCAGGAAATGTCCAGCAAGAAGTCAGTGAGGTGAACAGAACTTGGAATAGAGGACTTTTAGGTAATGACTTAGTTAATAGCTAGGTGTAGGTCTCTTAGATGGCTAAGGAAAGGAAGTGAGTGTAGACTATGCAAAAGGGGGTGGTTTGTAGAAAAAAATGAAAGATGGCAGCATTTTAGCCTAGAAAGGGAGAACGGGGTGATCTAGATAAAGGATTGCTTGTGGAAGCAGGAAGAGAGAGCACCATGGAGAACATTGGCCTAGGACCTGGAGTTTTTAAATGCATGGCCACTGGTGAGTGAAACAGGGGACACAGCTCTGAGAGGGGACAGTAGATGGTGCTGAGGGGCACTAAGAATCTCAAGTTTGTTATGAGAAGGAAGAGGGGGACAGTTACAGTACATCAGTGCTAAGGAAAAGAGAAGACAGATGGAACAGGAAAAAAAAAAAAAAAAAAGCAGATTATATTTCTTTTGCTTCTAAAGGTATGGTAAAATTTTTGTCAGCAGGGAAATTAGTCTTTTTTCTGTCTTATACTAGAGACTGGCGGCAAAGGGATTAGAAGGAAGGAATGATATTTGGGGGCCTTCATTGTTTCTCTTTGGTTGAAGGAGACAAAGAATAGAAGCCTCTTTGATTTAGCAGAGATAGTAATGAGCTTTTGCATATGCAAATGTGAGCTCCAGAGTTGATTGGGTAGAAGAGAGCTAAGTTGCCATATTAAAAAAAAATAAAAACAAACAGGGAGAAATGGCTTTGGAGGCAGGAACTGGCCTTGGGAAAAGCCAGAAAGTGTGTAGAGTTATTAGGCAGGTACAGAGCTGAGGAACTTCACTACTAGCTCAGAGAAATGCCTTGGGGGAGTGTTTTGGGTGGGAAGATGCATGAGAAAAGAAGAATTTAACTCACCCAAAGTGGTCTAGGGTCTGAGTCAACGTGGAGAGTGAAAGAACCCACCATGGATTGAGAGTTATGAGCAGGAACAAGGATGTCCCATTTTGTGCTGTGAGAAAGTGTGATTTGGGAATTAGCAGCAAAATTGAGGTGGGTTTGGGTCTCTTCCCAGTATGTGCGGCCACACTGCGGAAGCAATTTTACCCTAATGTCCAAGGACAGAGTGACCTTAACCGTCCTCCAATATTAGTCTGCAGATACTAGGTTTGTTTAAATTAAAACATTATTTCAGTAACACTAATGAGCAGAGTCTGTGCATAACAGTTGCAGGGGTTCTTAATGGCTTATGGGCACTAGGAACAGGGTTGTTGGAGACAGATGGGTGCCTTAGTGGAGAAGTTGGGAGAGACTCTGTGTAACAAGTTTTTTATTTTAAGGAATGAGGGCTCAGATAGGTTAGCTGACATTGCAACATGTCTGTCAGCGTGGTTTCCAGGTCTAGAAGCGAGGAGGAGAAGGAGAGGACAGTGAACACAACACAAATTTGGGCTTGGCATGGTGGGTGTAGGCTGAGGTCCCGTCGGCAAGAGTTTCATGGTTATATCTGAAAAACATGCTGAAAACGGCTGCTTGTGAGTCCAGGTACAACAGCTAACTCCTAACAGAACTCTGCTTGTAGACCTAGGAAAAAGGGAAGAATTGAAACTTTAGTGGTTCGATTGAGTCCAAAGACAGAGAAGTGAAGAACAGGAAGAAGGTGGTAAAGAATGGTGGTCAGAAGGGATTTGGACAACTTGAGGTTTTAAGTTTTTGCTGCTTGTATTAGTCGGTGTTCTCCAAAGAGACGTGTGTGTGTGTGTGTGTGTGTGTGTGTGTGTGTGTGTGTAAAGGCATTTATTAGAAGGCATTGGCTCATGTGACCATAGAGGCTAAGAAATCCTGTGATCTGCCATATACAAACTAGAGACAGAAAAGCTGATGGTGTAGTTTAAAGGCCTGAGAGCCTGCAATATGGATTCCAGTTTGAATCTGAAGACCTGAGAAGCGGAAGTGCTGAAAGCAGGAGACTGATGTTCTGACTCAAGCAGTGAGGAAATTACTCTCCTTCTCTCTTCTATTTTTAGACTGGTAGCAAAGGCATTAGAGAAAAGAGTGACATTTTGGCTCTGGGGAGTGTGAGCCCCACCTTCTTGGGGATGGCTTCTGCTTTATTCATTGCACTAACCTGTGCTGATTTCTTCCAGAAATACTCTCATAAACACACCCAGAAATAATGTGTAATCAGATATCTGGATACCTCATGGCCCAGTTCAGTTGACACATCAAATTAACCTTTATGCTGCTCCTCCACTCCTCGTGGATAGTTACTCAGCTTTTATTGCACGTCATATCTCCATATCTGAAGGATAAGGTCCTTCAGGGTGTGGGCCAGATCTTCTCCTGTATGTTCTCTGTAGCTGACACAATGCCTTCCATGTACTAAGTGTTCAATAAAAATGTGTTGGATGCTTCATTGATCCAATAAACTTATGTCTATGCCAATACAGACTTGCTCTTGAAAAGCTGTGGGTAAATCAATTCTTTGTAAATTGAATCTTATTTCAAATGTTGTAGGGATGTTCAGCATTTCAAGGAACCCTAGCTGGATCTTTTGTGAATCCAAGAGTCCTTTACTTTGCTGTTCTCGTTTTATAGATAAGCAAACTGAGTTACACAGGAATTAAGTGACTTGTCACAGTACAATTTGCAGTCAAATGTAAAGCTTCGTCAAGTGACTGGATAGAAAGCCCAGCTATGGAATTTACAACATAAGGTTAATAACATCATATTGTCAGAGGTACTTATCTTTAGTCTGCAGATATTAGGTTTGTTTAAATTAAAACATTATTTCAGGAATACACTAATGAGTAGAGTCTATACTGAACTGTTTGGTAGTTTATGGCAGATTAAGAACAAAAGACAAAACAGAAAAGCAGAAAAGGTTTTTGGCCAAGAAAATTGACTTCTCAAAGACCCAAGCTTGCAGCATTCTGGTTTTCCCCTGTGATTTGTGTGCGGATGATGAATATGCTGGACAGGGGCCAGGTCCTGGGGTCCTCCAGGGTGTGTTGCTAGATTTGCTGGTGGGGTGATGAAAATCTTTTCAGTCAGTGGCTTAATGTTAAGTGTAAGAAAGATGTTGGAAAAGATTTAGTGAAACCTTTGGACACCTTACTGATTAATTATTCATTTTAAATTGATCAGGTGTTATCAACATCTGTGTTTGGTTGATTTAGTTTCTTTTTGCTTTGTTCTAGAATAAAGTAATTTATTAGATGTGAGAGACTTGAAAAAAGAGTGAAGCTACTTTGGGTCATGATTTTGGATGGTCCAAATAAAAGAAATAACAGAATCAAGGTACACATTCAGTTTATTCTTTGTTTTTGTGGTACTGGGGGTTGAACCCATAGGCATTTTACCTTTGAGCTATACCCCCAGCCCAGTTTTATTTCTTATTTGGAAACAGAGTCTCACTAGGTTGATGAGAGTCTATCTACTTGCTGAGGCTGTCCTCGAACCTGTGATCCTCCTATATCAGCCTCCCAAGTACTGGGATTACAAGCATGTGCCACTATGCCCGGCTTTCTCTGTACTTTTAATAGTCATTTTTTAGGTACTTCTCTTTTTCAAAAATAAGATTGAAGTTCATTATAAAAGAAGCTCCTTTTTCATTTGGAATTTTAGTATCTTGATTTGGAGCAATGAATCAGATGTGTGTGGGGCAGCAGCAATGAATTTTTACTGATACTCTGAGCCATTTTACAATATCAACTCAGTTCTTGCAGCTCAGCAAGGTAGACATTTTTAGCCCCATTAGGGAAACTGAGACTCAGTGTTAGTGTGAGTCTTGTGATATCAGCAAGTGGACTCTCCCTGCTCACCTGCACTGTTCCATGGGCTCCCCATTCACCCCTCTGATCACTTCCTCTATGGCTTCATTGCTGATCAGCGCCCCAGCTATGACCTCCCTAGACCTCCTGCTTATCAATTCTCCCTGCTTGGCCTCTTCATGTCTTGCTGATGAACAGCACCCCCTTAGTGGTCTCCTCATGCCTCCTCTAAGTTTTTATATATGTTATTATCATTGCTATTACCACTGTCTTTGGAAGGCAGCATCATATTATTCGCATAATAACCCCTTGAGTAAACATTCTATTTGACCAATAAGTATGAATAAACAGAATCTTTAGATTATCCAGCCTTTGTGCAGATCATGTTCTCCACTTAGCCAGAATTGTGTGCTTGAGTTAGTTATATAACGTGATGCCAGGATATACACAAATGTGATAGTGATGAGAAAGTTTTTTTTTTCATATTAGCATAAATATAAATTGTTAGGGGATAGAGGATGAACAATGTATAGATTGCAAAATTGAAACTAAAGTTGAAATGTATAGCTTATAATAGATAGCTATACATTTAAGGCTGTACTCCTAGACCTTTGGGGGTACATGTTCAATTTCTTCACCTTGTATAGGACTCTGGAGTAAAAGTTGAATTTCAGTGGATTTGAAATGAAGACATGGTTGCATTTCAGCTTTTTACCTTTTTTCATGTTCGCATTTTCCTTGCCTTTTTGAAAAACTGAAGTGCAGATGAATAATGATAGAAAAATGCAGTTGAGAAGGCAGATTATGGAGAAACTGGAAAATCAAATTGTGGAACAAAGATTTATTTAAAATTACATAACAAATTTAATGAAATAAACTATACTCAAAACTGAGTTGACAATTTAAAATATTCAGTCTAGCTTCTAAAAAGTGAATGCTAGTTTGAAATCACTAAAACATAATTCCTTATTTTATGCAATAGAGATATTTTAATTAAAACTGAAAGTCTGTGGAACAATATTACTAGCTTCCAATGCCTGTGTGATACCCTCTACTTCGTCTCAGTGGCTCTCACCCTTAGCTGCGCATTGCAGTCCCAAGGGAATCTTGAAAAACACTGATGCCAGGGCCTCGCCACTGGACATGCAGATTTAATTAGTCTGGGTTGAGGTCTGGTTGTTAACATTTTCAAAAACTCCAGAGATTCTAATGTGCAAAAATAAGAATGACTTTATATTATAATCATTCTTTAATCTCATTTTTTTAGGTAGATTTCTGTATTTTAACTTTTCAACCCTAGAGTTGTTGTAATATTCTGAGGAAGGCAGTTCAGATCACCTTATAGGCAATTCAAGTTGACCTTTATCTTTGCAGTTTTTATGTTTTAAATGGCTGTTACCATAAGGATTACCCTTTTCTTTTCACAGCATCATAATACTAAGGGCCAAGACCTAAGTTTTTGAAACCTCCCAATAGACCCTTTTTAAACTGCTTTGAGCCTGTAGGGCATGGCTGGACCTGGCTCTTAATTCAGGACTTTCATCTGATTGACATGGAAAGTATCTCTGGCTACCTAGGGGAGGCCTTACCATTAATAATTCCTTCCTGGGTGTCCTTTATGTGTCTGCCCAGAGGCCTTGGCATTGGGCACATTGTGAAAGTCATAAAATTAAAGAAATGTTTTGTACTAGCTCTTCATACTGACATTCAGAAAAACAAATCACCGTAATTGCTGGAGTGTCTTCCTTTTTATCAGCAGACCAAGAGTGCCTTTCTGGTGTCATTCTTGGTAGACTTTGCAGTGGGCCTACTGTGTACTGATGGTTAATGATCATGATGGTACCCTAGCAACTGGACACTGTCTATAATCCTTGTGCTCCCTTGGGGTTGGGGGCATATATGTGTGGAGATATACATGTGTTGTTTTTTTGTTTTTTTGTTTTGTTTTGTTTGCATTCCGAATGTGAAGCTTATTTTTAAAATGTTCACAAATTTTTTACAAAAGAAGGAAAAACTTTAGTGAATCTCAGAACAGACATAAATAAATTTCCACAAGAGTCTGCTTTCCTTGCTGCCTTATTCAAATTATAGACAATGGCATTATTGATGGATTTACACAGGAACAAATGAATGTTTTTACTATTTGTGAAAATTAGTGTTTGGAACTAGGAAGGCCTGTGTATCACTGTCTGCTCTATTTTGGGAAGTAATGGAGGAAGTATTTCAACCTGATTACTGCCTGCGGAGTGAGGAATTTCTTAGTATTTGACTGACCACCTGCTGATACTTTATTTCCTTAGAGCTCCTCAAGTCATTATAAGAATCACCCAACAGTTTGAAATCAAAATGATGTCTCACTATAAAATGTCAGCTATCTGTCGTAAAAGATTATGCACCATTTTAAAATATAATTGCCACCCCCCCACACACACACACCTTATAGTCAAACATTTCAGAATAACAAAATCCTTGCAAAATGAGGAGGAACATTCAGGTTCAAGCCTTGTGGATTTGAGAGACTGCCTTCTGCTTTAAGTCTTTTAATAGTCCAGATAATTATAACTCCACTCACTGCCCTTTTCTTCCTCTCTACGTCCCGGTCATTCTCGAGACGTTTTAATGATGCTGTTTGTGTGTGGCTGCTGATGAATTCTGCCAAGTGAAGGTTATTTATTTATTTTTCCCTGAGCTGCATTTTATCCTCTGTTTGCTTATCTTAGTGTTCTGTTTCCTTTCTTAACTGCTCCCAGACATTCCTTTCCATGCCATTGTATAATGCGCAGCAGGCTGGTGAAGCATGGAGACTCTTGCTGTGTGAAGCCTGCGTGGGTAAATGTCACTGCTTCATACAAGAAAGAACTCAGCCAGACCCTAGCAAATGTAGAAACAGCTCAGATGGCCACATCTTAAGGTTTTATCTGATCTTTAGGAAGTATATGTTTGGTATATAGTTTTAAAGCCCTAAAACTCTGTGTGTGTGTGTGTGTATGTCTTTTACTGGGGATTGAGCCCAGGGTCATTCTACCTCTGAGCTATACCCCCAGCCTTTTTATGTTTTACTTTGCAATGGGGTCTTGCTAAGTCGCTGCATGCTGGCCACAAGCCTGCAATCCTTCTGTCTCAGCCCCCCAAGTACTGAGATTACAGGCATGTACCATGGTGCCTAGCTAAAAAAAAATGTTTTTTTAATTTATTACCTATTAATATCCTTGAGATGAAGGGGAAAACTAGCTAGTGGGTTACCTGGAGTTCATGAAGGTGGACTCCTACCCTCTACAAGCTTATGGGACATTGCTTAGTTTGAGCCATGTACTTAGGAAAATATAACTCAGCTGTAAAAATACTGTTGACATATGGAGGGAATGTGTGTTTGCAAGTTGAACTTATGGGAGCGCAGAAGGGAATCCTTCCTCTGCTCTACCACTGGTGAGAGTGTGTGAGTTGGTGTGGCTTCTGTGATGACAAGCTATTGTGTAATATACTATTTTGAGGAGCCTTATTCATCTTTAATGTGAATTTCTTGGAATGAAGAACATGTTTATGCAGGAATCTTTCTCAGCACCTTAGGACTCTTGAGAGGGGCTTTTGGAGAGAGATCAGTAGTAATAGTGGAAGGTGACTGGGGGATGGAGAAGGGGAGGGCGAAAAGGAGGCTTGATGAAGGAAATAGTCCAAATAATGCTATGTCCATATATGAAGGTAACACCACTAATCTCACTAACATGTACAGGGAGCACGGATGGCGGGGGTGGGATCCAGAGGGAATCACACCAAGGGCTGTGTGCATGTATGTCTGGATCACATTGAACCTTATTATGGTATGTAAATACAATGCACCAATAAAATTATGTTTTAAAAATGTATACTTCAAGGTTTTTAATATGTTCACTGCGTTATGTGACAGTCACCATAATCTAATTTGAGAATTTCCCCCAAAGAAACTTTGTACCTTTATCAGTCTCTCACCATCCCCTCCTCTCTCTGTTTTGCTTTCCCATCCCCTCGTATCCACTAATCTGCTGTCTCTATAGATTTGCTTTTTCTAGACATTTGTATTAATGTAACCATACAGTATGTGGCCCTCTGTCATTAGCTTCTTTCACTTAACATAGTGTTTTTAAGATTTGTCCATGTTTAAATCTGTATCAGTATTTGATTCCTTTTTTTTTTTTTTTTGTGGCACTGGGGATTGAACTCAGGGGCATTCTACCTCCAAGCTACACCCCCAGTCCTACTTTTTATTATTTATTCAGAAACAGGGACTCACTAAGCTGAGGAGGGCCTCACTAAGTAGTTGAGGCTGGCGGCAAACTTGGATCCTCCTGTCTCAGCCTTCCAAGTACTGGGATTACAAGCATGTGCCACCACGCCTGGCTCTTGATTCCTTTTTTATTGCTGAGTAATATTCCATTGTTACCATACTTGTTTATCTATTCACCCGTTGATGGACATTTGGGTTGTTTGTACTTTCTGGTTATGAATAATGCTGCTGGGAATCTTTATGCATAAGTTTTTGTGTGGGCATATGTTTTCATTTCTTTAGGGTAGTTAGTGGCATTCCTGAGTCATATGATAACTTGATATTTAACATTTAAAGCAGCTGCTGAGCTGTTTCCATTTTACATTTCTATAAGCAGTGTTGGATGATTCCAACTTTATCATGAGTGTGTGTGTGTGTGTGTGTGTGTGTGTGTGCGTGCGTGTGTGTGTGTGTGTAACTGGGGATTGAACCTAGGGACATTCTACTACTAAGCTATACCCCCAGCTCTGTTTTATTTTAGAACAGGGTCTCTACCAAGTTACTGTTCACTGGCCTCAAATCTTCAATCCTTCTATTTCAGCCTCCCAAGTACTGAAATTATAAATGTGCACCACTGCACCCAGCTTTGCTAGTGGTTTTGATATAGACATTCTTGTGGGTGATTTGAAGTGCAGTATCACATTAATTATGATTTTGATTTGAATTTTCCTAATGCCTAATAATGTTAAACATTCACATGCTTATGAGACTAAACATACCATTGAGTATAAGAAAAAATTGTTTCAGAAATAGTGTAAGAAATCGTTCACCTCTTTTATAAAGTTTGTAGTTGTGAGAAGACAGTTTTTAAGTCAGTTATATTTAAGGGATCTTATCAGCCTCTCATTTAAAGCAAGATGATGTCAGCTCTTAGATAGTGTTAAATCATGATTAGTATTTAGAATTTGGTCATTTTCCTATTAGGTTTATGTGTAGAGAAATCATTTGGTTTGATCTTTACTTGTTTTTGTCTTTTAATTTAAAAAATTGGTATTTAGTATCATGGGAAAATATCTTGTTGCCACACAGTGAGTTTGTTAGCAGCATGTGTGTATGTGTGTGTGTGTGTGTGTGCACGCACGTGTGTGTGTGTGTGTGTGTGTGTGTTTCAACTAGCCAGTTAACATTGGTTTTTCTGTAATACTGGTTTTATTTTGCTTATAGGGGGTTATATGTATATAGATTCATTTTATACCACAGTTTACTCATTGAATGTTCCTTGCACGGAAAAGGTAGTCAGTGCAATGAATATCTTTGATCATGTTTCTAGTAACTGTAATCTGGACATAGCTTGTTTGTAGACAGTGGGCCTATTTGTAGGTATAGCTTTTTTTTTTTTTTTCCTTTCCTTGTAACAGAAACAACCTACTCCCCAGTTCATGTTTCTTGTCACCACACTAATATTAGTATTTAATTATGCAATTATAATTCTGTTCACTTTTAATTTATATTCTGAGCCTCAAGGGCAATGGTTCAGAGAGGCATGGTCTTGGAATGAATTAGGTGACAAGGATTTGACCTTGAGGCTACTGCTTACTGTAGGTATGACCTGCAGTGAGTTACCTCAATGCTCTCCTGCCCCCCCCCCAAGGAAGGGAAGAAGGAAGGGAGGGAGAGAGAGAGGAAGAGACAAAGAAAGATCACCAGTCTGGGTTGTTGTAGGAATTTTTTAGATATTATTTATTAAAATATTTCCTCCTATATATGCAGTAAGTACTCACTAATTGTTACATAGTAGTTCTACTGGCTTTCTTCCATCCAGTTGGGAGATAAGGCCCACAGGAAGATTTAAATACTAATAGAAGAACTGAAATTTTAATAACAGATAATCTCTTTAGGGGAGTAATTAGTACTGGAGATGCTATTCTAAGTGCAAGAGACCCTTAGAGTGGATGGCGATCATGACTTTCAAGCTATGACTGAGAAAGATATATCTCTATTGCTAAACAATGGGTAGACTGTATGCAGTAACAATTTTCAGTTGAGGTAATGTTTACAAAGATAAAATTGGTAGATATCAAGTATAAAGTTCCATGAGTTTGATTAATGTGTAGATCCAGGTAAGTTCTACCTTAATCTAGATACTGCACACTTTCCTCACCCAGCCAGTCTCCTTGTGCCCCTTCCATTCAGTCTCCAACCCTGCAGTCAGCTGTTTTCCTGTTTGTTTGGAGTTTTTTCTACAGAACTTAATTTTGCCTGCTTGATTTCATATAAAGGGAATCACTCAATACAGACAGTTTTTGTGTTTGACTTTCCTTTACCTGGCAGAAAGTTTGTGAGATTCCTCCACAGTGCCGAGTTAATGTCTCTGTTGTTTTCTGTGTACGGTACCATGTTGTAAATATGACGGCTGCTGTTCGTGGGAGATTATTTGAGAGTATTTAGACTTCCTTTTCTCTTGGGAAGATACCTAGGTCTCGAATATCTGGGTCATTTTTTTGATTTAGTAAGAAATTGCCAAGCCTTTTTCTAAAGTAGTCAGACCTTTTTTCTTTCTTACCAGTAATGTATAGGAGTTGCAGTTGCTATCATATTTGCCTCCATTTAATGTTGTCTGCTTTTCAATTTAGCCACTATTATCCCTCCTGTCAAAAGTTGTTGAGCACCTTCCCATGAACTTGTTGGCTGTGTGTATATGTACCTTTCTGATGTGCATGTTCAAGCCTTTTTGTTTTCATTTTTAGTGGTGCATTGGAATCATATATCATAATAAAGTTCAGAGTGATAGAGACATACACACACACACACACATTACTTGGTGAGTTTGCCCCTGGCTCCCACCCCACTCTCTCTCTTCTTCCCAATACCTGATACTGAGATTGGCATTGAAAAATTTATTTATGCACATGATGTCAATTGAAGTGTTTCCTTCATCAAATCTCCCTCCCCCAACTTCCTCCTTCCTCTAGAGCCCTTCCATCACTCTACTGGGGTTTCTCCCCCTTTGTCTGCAGTCCCTTTTGTATCCCAATTTCTCCCTAGCTTCTACATGTGATGGAAAACATATTACCCTTCATTTTTTTGTGACTGGCTGATCTCACTTAGCATACTATTCTTGAGTTCCATCCATTTTCCTGCAAATGGCATAATTTTGTTCTTTATGACTGAGTAAAATTCCATTGTGTGTATATCCCATAATTTTGTAATCCACTTGTCTGTTGATAGATACCTAGGTTGATTCCATAATTTGGCTATTGTGAATTGTCCTGGCATAAATATAGAAATGCCTGCACTGCTATAATGATCTGGTTTCAATCTCTTTGGAAAGATACCCAGGAGTGGTATATAGCTGGATCATATAGTGGATCCATTCCCAGTCTTCTGAGGAACTTCTACACCGTTCTCCATAGTAGCTGAACTAATTTGCAGTCCTACAAAAATGTATAAGAGTTCCTATTTTCCCTCATCCTTGCCAACATTTATTATTGTTTGTATTTTTTATGCTTGAACTTCTAATTGGGATTAGCTGGAATCTCAGGGTAGTTTTTATCTGCAACTTGTTGATTGCTAATGATGTTGAACATTTTTTCATGTATTTATTTGCCATTTGTATTTCTTTTTTTGTGAAGTGTTTAGTTCACCTGCTCATTTTTATTGGGTTATTTGTTTAGTGTTAAGTTTTTAAAGTTCCTTGTATACTCTAGATATTAGTCCTCTATCAGAGGAAATAGCGTATAGATATCTTCTTCCATCCTGTTGCCTCTCTCTCAGGATTCTTAATGGCTTCCTTTGCTGCATAGCCGTACCACCCTGAATGTACCTGCTCATGTCTGTACAAGCCTCTTGCTCATTTTATTTGTCTATTTCACTTGTCGTCCTTGTCGTTGAGAGATAAGCATTCTTTATATAATCTAGATAAAAAACCTTTGTAAGCTATGTGTAATCAAAATGTTTTCTTTCACCCTGAGGCTTTCTTATTCATTAATGGTGGATTTATCTTAATAAAACATTTTTATTTTGAGGTACTAGTAGATTCACATGTAATTGTTGAGGGCCCCTGTACATTTCTACGTTTTATTCAGATTTTCCCAGTGGTAATACGTTACATAATTATAGTACATTGTCTCAACCAGGCTACTCACATAAACCCAGTCAAGACAAAGAGCATGCCTGTCACCACAGGATCCTTTCTGTTGCCCTTTTATTGCTATCCCCAGTTCAAACACCAGCCCCCATCCCCTGCTACCACCAGTCTCTGTTTCTATAACTTCATCATTTCAAGAAGGTTATGTAAGAGGGATTCACACGGCATGTGACCTTTTTCACTAAACAAATTTCCCTGCAGATTCATTCAGTTGTTGTATCAGTGGTTTGTTCCATTTTATTATTTTTATTTTTATTACTTGTGTGTACGTATGGTACTGGGGATTGAGCCCAAGGGTGTTCTACCTCTGAGCTAATCCCCCAGCCCTGCAGGTGTAGTTCAAAGGTAGAATGCCTCTGGGTTCAATCCCCAGTACCATACACACACAAATACTGGGTCTATAATACTTTATGTGCCCACCAATAATTGTTTTGAGTAATCTAGTTTTTTTTTTCAAACTGGCATTTGGTGTCATCACTAATACTTTAGCAAGTTCAATAAGTGTATAGTGATAGTTTATTGCAGTTTTAATTTTCATTTCTCTAATGGCTAATAATAAATAAGTCAGTTGTCAGCTATGTGTGGTGGTGCATGCTTATAATCACAGTACTTGGGAGGCTGACACAGGAGGATCACAAGTTCTGAAACTAACCTCAGCAACTCAGCAGGACTCTTAGTACCCTAGTGAGATCCTGTTTCAAAACAAAAACTAAAACAGGGCTGGAGGTGTAGCTCAGAGGTAGAATGTCCCTGGTTATAATGTACCAAAAAAAAAAAAAAAAAGCCAGTTGACTTTACCTGTGTTTAGCTTTTCCCAGGCTCTATTTCTTTGATCCTTTTGATACTATACTGTCTTTATTGTTGTGTTTACATAAAAAAGTCTTTAAAACCAGGAAGAGAATAATGTGTGTATCTACAAAAACTGTTATTGATATCTTAGGAGGAATTCACCAACCTGTGTATGTGTATTTGTATAGATTTGGAATCTTGGCTACAGTGAGCCTTTCAACCTATGAACATGTATGTCTTCTCATTTATTTAGATCTGTATTATTTCTGTAATCAACATTTCATAATTTTCAGCATATAGATCATATTTTAAATTTTTCATTTTCTTTGAAGTGATTGTAAGTGGTTTTGTGAGTTTTTCTTTCTACATGTTCATTGATAGTTTGTAGACGTGTAATTGATTTTGTATGTTGATCTTGTGTCTTATAGCCCTGTTCAATTCACTCATGAGTTCTAGGAAGGTTGTGCTTGTTTTTAGCCTCTTTTGAATTTTCTACATAGCCAATCAAGTTATCTATAAATTGGGGCAACTTTAATTCTTCCCTTCGTGTGTGTGTATGTGTGCGTATGTGTGTGTGCGTGTGTGTGTGTGTGTGCGTGTGTGTGTGTGTGTGTGTGTGTGTGTGTGTGTATCTTCGTTTTTTCTTCTGATTTCAGTGGGTAAACCTTTCTCTACCACGTTGAATAGAAGGATGAGGGACGACATTCTCACTGGCTACAAGTTGAAGGGGAAAAACGAAAAACAGTGTGTTTAAGTATGATGGTAGGTGAAGGACTGTGTGTGTGTGTGTGTGTGTGTGTGTGTGTGTGTGGTGGATGTTCCTAGTTTGGTGCAGGTTTTTGATTTGTACTTATTTAAATAATGAATGTTGGATTTTGTCAACTGCTGTTGCTTCTTCATTGATAGATCAAATTATTTTTTCTTCATCCCATTGATATGGTAGATTTATCATGATTTATTTTATGGATGTTGAATCGCTGGACATACCTGGAATACATTTAATCACTGTATATAATTCCTTTAATCTATTATTAGATTTGATTTACTAATATTTAGTTGAGGATTTTTGTGTCTAGGTTCAAAGAGATATTGGTTTACACTTGACTTCTTTTGTTGTTAGTGTTTGCCAGGATTTTAGATCAGGGTAATATTAGCCTTGAGAAATGAGCTGGGAAATGTTTCTGGACCAGATGGTATAAGTTGATGTTAATTCCAAGTGTTGATGGAGTTCTCCAGTGAAACCATCTATTCAGAAGCTTTTAAATGACAAATTTCATTTCTTCAGTTGGTTATAGACAAGCCATAGGTTGTTTGATCCCTTTTGGATTAATTTTAGTAGTTTGTAGTTTTCCAGGAATTGGCTTCATACCATCTGAGTTCTCAAATTTATGAGCTTGAAGTTGTTCACAGCATCCTCTTTTTAATGGCCACAAGATCTATAGTGATAGGACTGTTTCTTTGCGGGTATTGATGATTCCTGCCTTTTTATTTCCTTTGATGTCATTTACAGGTTTATCAGTTGCCCCCAGTACCCAACAAGTAGCAGCTTTTTTGATCCACTGAGTTTCTGGTTATTTTTCTCTCTTGAGTTTTATTGATTCTGCTTTTACCTTTATTATTTTCTTTTTTATGCTTGCTTTGGGTTTATTTTAATCTTCTACTTTCTTGACATAGTAAGGTTATTAATCTGAGGCTTCTTCTCTTTTTCTAATGTAAGTAAGCATTTTAATGCTGTCAGTTTCCCTGTCAGTACTGCACTGCCTGCATCCCACATATTTTTGTGTGTTGTATTTTCATTTTCTTTTCTTTTTTTTTTTTTTTTGCTTCAAACACATTTATTAACTTTACAGATTCTAAATACACTAATAATCCTGCAATGCATGTTGGTGTAATGTGACACTAGAACCAGAATCACACCTCTGGCCAGGCTGAGCATCAGTGATGTTCATTTTCATTTAGTCTTAAGTATTTTTTCCAGTACTAGGGATTGAACGCAGGGATGCCCCACCAATGAGTTGTATCCTCAGCCATTTATGTATGTATGTATGTATGTATTTACTTATTTATATATTGGTGCTGGAGATTGAACCTGGGGGCATGCTACCTCTGAAATATACCCCCAGCCCTATTTTTATTTTTTATTTTGAAAAAGGGCCTCACTAAGTTGCTGAGGCTGACTATGAACCTGTGATCTTCCTGTCTCAGACTCCCAAGTACTGGGATTACAAGCATGTGCCACCATGCCAGCTTTGAATTTTATTTTAAGGCAGGGTCTCCCTAAGTTGCCCAGGCTGGCCTCGAACTTGCCATCCCCCTGTCTCTGCTTTCTGAGTTTCTGGGCTTACAGCACCATGCCTGGTGAGTTCTATTATTTATTTCCTTTTAGACTTGTTTTTTGATTCATGTATATTGTTCAGCTTCTAGGTGTTTCGAGATTTCCTATTGTCCTTTTGTTATTGATTTTTAGTTTGAGTCGATTATAGTCAAACCATAACTCAATGAATTCACTTCTTCTAAATTTGTTGAGGTTTGTTTTATAGACCAGAATGTAGTCTGTTTTGATAAATGGTCTATGGACACTAGAAAAAAAGGAAAGAACAATAACAACAAATACATACACACACACACACACACACACACACTCACACACACTCTCTCACACACTAGTTATATTGACTACTGTACGATTTTTTCCATATTATAGTACTGATATTTGAGGGAATAAATAACCCAAAGGGATATATTGTGGAATTTTAGGCATTGTGTCTGTCAGGAAAAAAACCCAAAAAACATATGTATGTCACAGTTTATAGGATTGTTTTGTGCTTTAAGTAATGAATGTTTTAAGGGGAAAAAAAATGTTCTAAAGAAGGGGAATGCACAAAGGCCTCAGTGAGCAGCTAAAACCTTATCTCCCTCACTGCTTAGGCATGGGAGGCTTTCCTGTGTTTGATGTCTGGTAGTGCTTATATCCTTCTTGGTACAGAAACTAAAGTACAGCTTTATTGTAAAAATAGTGCAATTAGGAGCTCGGCATGGTGGTGAGTGCCTGTCATCCCAGTACTTGGAAGGCTGAGATAGGAGGGTCACAGATTCCAGGCCAGCCTCAAAAACTTAGTGAGACGGTTAGGAATTTAGTGAAACCCTGTTTTAAAATAAAGATAGGGCTGGGATATAGCTCAGAGGTAGAATGCCCCTGGGTTCAATCCCTGGTACACACACATACCCCCCCCACACACACACATACACTCACACACAATTACATAAAAATAAATAATGCTGTTAGATGATTGATTCTGTTGTATGTTTTGACAAGACGTTTTCCTATCTTAAAGAATGGAAGTGTTACCCACTATTTAACTCTTTTTTTCTTCAAGAGTAGGTGTGATTTCATAATTAAATTTAACATGCCAGCTGAGTATATTTGGTAAAAAAATGAAAATTAAAATATTTCAAAATAAAATTATTTTAGAGATTTTGCAAATTTTTATTTTAGATAATCAGTAATTTATTCTTTGTTTTATTGTTAACATAATCTACTAGAATATTTAAAGTTTAACTTCTCACCAAATTAAGTTTTTAATGTTATTTAACTAATACCTTTGGCAAAAGTTTATGTTTTAAATGAATGATTTTCTATAAAACCGACTATTTGAAATTATGTAATTATCTACTCCCAAATGTTAGTGGTGCATTTTGAGGAAATCACATATATTGCACAAATCTGCCTGCCTCTTCAGCAACTCTCCATGGAGGTCTCAGATGTCTCAGGCTTGTCATGGTCCCCTTTGAGCTCTGTTCTTTTCCTCTGAAAGTGTTCCTCCTTTAGTCATCCCAACCCCAGAAAATCATAACTATGTCTTTCTAGTTTCTCTCCCCCACACCTGAACATTGTCATCGATTCTTCTTTCTCATGTACCCCATACTCACATCTGTCAGTTGTGTTGGTTCTACCTTTATAATGTGTGTCCAGTTTGGTTCCCTCCTGCATCATTCCCTGCCACCAGTTTACCAAGTCACCTTCACTGCATTTGGATCAATAAGTCAGCCCTCTCTGTGGTTTCCCAGCTCTGCCCTTCCTGCCTAATCTCAGCACAGTTGGGTGCTCATTAGTGAATCAGTGGAAATCTAAGAGCACATCACCCTTTCACTCAAAATTCCCCATTGGCATCCACAGTCACTCATGAAACTCTACCCGTCTACAGCCCCATCTCCTCTTACTGTCCCCTCATTCACTCTGCACATCCACACCTGCTGTTTCTAGAATACAGCTGACTCATATCCACCTCAGGACCTTGCAGGTGCCTTTTCTGCTACCTGGGTTACTCATTAGCCGTCCTATTCCTTTCTCAGATGTTTCCTTCTCAGGGAGGCCTCCTTACCTCCCTCATTTAAGATTGCCATCCTTCCTCCACATTCTCTTTTCTGCTTCTCATATTTTATTCTATAGCATAATTATTACCTTATATGCAGGTATTTCTCTTTTTCTTCTTTATATATTTCTGGAAAATGCCATGCTCTATTAAATCGTACATTAAACTAAGTTATGGGAAAAATTCTGTTGGAGAATTCAAAACCTATGGAATTTCGCAACCAGGACACTAATAAAAGATAATCTTCCTAGTAAGTTTCTTCATTGATTTTCTGTTTTGATACACAAAGAAAAGCCTTCCAAGCTTATTCATCTGTGCTCACAGCTTCTCTCAATAGTGTAATGTAGTGGAAAGGGCCATGGTTCTGGAAGTGCCTAAACCAGTTACCACTTGCACTCAACAAAAGGAGGTGCTTTTGTTGTTGTTTTTAAAAGTAGTTTGTTGTTTTGGCTGCTGCTGTTGTTTGTCTCTTTATAATTCTAAGGCTTGCTCTTTAATCATACATTTTGTTCATGATAATATTATAACATTAATATTCTGAGGGAAATAATGTATAAATCAGTACAACTGCAATGTTATACCAGTATCAGTTCTCTATTTATCAACCCCATATAAAGTAATTTGTGTAGAAGAGATACAAGCTTTAAAAACAGACCAGTCTGTTTATGTTTTCTTTATTTCTTTGCCAGCTATTTATCTCCCTAAACATTTTCCATGAAGGTGTGATTTTTATTGTTGTTTTTTTTTCATTCATATCTGTATTCTCATCTCATAGATGTCCTAGTAGGTATTTAATAAATGTTTGCTGAATGAAAGAATAAATAATAAAATCAATATTTAGACTTCTTTAGAATTTTGAGGTAATTGAAAATAGGAACACCTGTTTTTCTTTAAATTGAACAACTTCTGTGCCTTAATAGTTATTGACATTTAAGACTGTAGCCTGATTTATGTGTGTTACTTAGAAAGCCAAAAGTAAATGTGTTCTGGATAGAGTTCAAGATTCAACATTCTGTATGAAGATGCAGTTTCATTCTATGGCGACAGGTTTTAGTAGAAGCTAACTAGTGGACTGTGCTTCTCTGCCAGGCACAGCTGTGAACGTTTTGTACACATCAACTGATATGATTTCTGGGACACCTCTGGAGCAGGGGTTTTGAGAGGGGTGCAAAGAGACCCTGGGGAGGTCACGGGTCAGAAGCATTTCACAGTAATACGGAGTCCTTTTTGCTTTTTCCCTATGTTGAGATTTTATTGCTGATGCAAAAGTGATCTTGAGAAAAGGGCTGGAATGTGAGCAATTATATCTAGAGATTGGTGCCAACCTGTGATTATAAAAAAAATAAAATCTAGTTTCCTCAATACCCTTGATGAAGTAGTAAGAAATCACTAGTAGTATTAAATTTTGAATCTAATAATGTGTTTTTAATATTCTGTGTCCAAATGTGAATTATATATAAAACCCTTCTGCTGAATTCAAAAATATGATGGTTGCTTCGAGGCAAAGTCTTTGTGAGGTTATCTGAGCTGGCAGCCGGACCAGCTGCTTTTTCCTTGGTGCTCCATTTTTACTTGAAGCAGTGACTGACAGACAAACTATGGTAATTCAGACTTGGGTATTTGGCAGCATTTTCTTGAAAACGAATGAAATAAGCCAATTCCATAAAAAAGACCTGACATTATTTGTGACTAATGATAAAGATGGAGTTCATAAGTAAAATTTAGAATTTTGGAAATCTTCTATGTGCCTCTATGAGCCTGACATTTTCTTATTTAAGAATTAGTCTGATGAGATGGGAAGCTATATTAACATGTGATTTTTTTTTAACATTGTGTAATGGAATGTGTCAACATTTGGAAGATCCGCAAAACCCAGAAATCAACAGAGCCATGCCTGTGTAAAAGATTCAATTAAAAGTACAAGATAAGACCAAAGGATTTTAATGTAACAGAGTATAAAATTTCATGAATATGGTTTCAGATTCCATATTATAACTAACCTTTTTATGAAACTGATACTTATCCAGTTGTGGTACAGTATCGATAAGAATGTTCACAATCATTTGAAAAGGCTATTCTCTTTTTTTTAGCTACACATCTGGAAGGTTATATTTTATTCATGTCTTTCAACTAAAACAACTTACTGCAAAGACTGAATGCAGAAGTGTATACGAGAATCTAATTGTCTTTTATAAAAAGTAGAAATTGAAAGAATATTAAACAATTCTCTTCTTAAGAATTTAGATATTATATTTAGATATATCTAAATATAGATATTCTAGATATTGTATTTAGATATTGTATTTTTAGATATTATATTTTACGAACATACCTTTTATGTTAATGGGTAATGACTTTAATGTTATTTTTAAATGAATGGCTATATATTTTGAAAGCTCACACCATTTTTCTTTCTAATATAATAAATAAGGAAAGAAATAACTCACGTAAATAAGTACTTAAGTTCCCCTGTGGTTTTTTATAAAAGCTGTAAAGGGACAGAGGTTAGAAAGTTTGAATACTGCTGCTCTTAAAGAGGTTGGTGGTTTTGTTTTGTTGAATGGGAAACCCAGAATAGGAGGATAAATAGGTTAGCCAACATCTCAGTTATAGGGAGCCCTGGATCTGGGAGTGGAACCCAGGGTCCACTAGTACTTCTCCAGCATCCCCTGTGGCCTATAACTTTGCTAAAATCAACAGGCTTTATCTGATTGAACTAAGATGTCTTTAGGAGTTTTTTAATGTGTAATTTCCTCAATCTAAGGAAATTGCCACCATTTGGGTATTTATTGAGTTCCAGTTTTTGTCAGTAAGTATATGTCGTAAACTTAGGAGCATGCATTTAAGCAGGGAAGGGCAAATTATATTTGAGTTTCTTGTCTTGGGCTTTTTTGCCTTTTATTTAATCAAAGTTGGACTTCTGGGACTTTTTGAAAGAATCTTGGAAAGAAATATTGTATCATTCAAGAATGTTGGTTTCTGATAACTTTAACCTTTCTTTTTTTTTTTTTTTTTTTTTTTTTTTTTTTTTTTTTTTTTTTTTTTTTTTTTTTTCGGCCATACTTTCTTACTACAAACCATAAAAATGTCAATTTAGTACACTTCTACTTTGAAGTAAAACACTGGAGAGCCGGAAGCCTATTTCAGTTTGGAGATATAGGGAATTGCTTTTATCCCACTGTCTCTTCTTATTATTAATTTATATGCTGAAATAGATTAGCACAGTGCGGGATCAAACCAGTACATAAATACAACCATTTTTGTTTCTAGCATCAGCTTCACTGGCTTTATTTCACGGAAAGCTTAGATGGTTTCTTTTGGGGAACTATTGGAAGGGTAGCTTTATCCTGTGAGTTGCCTTAAATATGCTGTTAATTCTCATAGATTGCAGAGAAAACAGTCAGTTTGACTTCCCCCCTGACTGAATGTTTCAACAAGCTGTTCACAGTACTGCTTAATGGAAATCTTAGGGAACTGACTGCTTTCCCTGTTCCCACATATACAAATTCAAATATCAAGAGGATGCCTCAGACCAAATCCCACACTTGTTAACCAGACCTCTGAATCCATAATGATGACCTTGAGTTGAGGTCTAGGAACAAGCAATGCAAACTTGTAACTTTGATCCAGAAAATAGACAAAGGCCAGGAAGAAGGGTGGACAAGTCTGCTTTTTATTTGGTCCTTCAGTATGCCCAGGTGTCCTGGCACATGGGTCCCCAGACTGTCCCAAACCAAGCTTAGCAGTCACTGCCACCCCTGGTAGACCACTCCTTGTCCTTACTGGTCACTTCCAGTTCTCTCTGGGAGTGTCAGGAGGTCCCTGCAAGACTGATCACCCACCACAACCAGACCAGGCACAAACAGAAGACAGGCTGGCCTTCAGAAGTTCACTTAGTTGGAATCTAGGAGCATTTGTCAGGGTGAAAAAAAATTCTCATTTGTCATGAAGGATTACAGAGGCCAGTTTTTTAACAAGCTTTCAAGAGCTGTTTAGAGCCACTTCATAGCTGAAGCAACTCCAAAGGGTGTGCACCTGGTCTTTGTTTCTATAAGACCTTG
Source organism: Graphiurus murinus (assembly GCA_004027655.1). Classification (NCBI taxonomy): domain Eukaryota; kingdom Metazoa; phylum Chordata; class Mammalia; order Rodentia; family Gliridae; genus Graphiurus; species Graphiurus murinus. The sequence goes on along the minus strand of PVLC010003328.1, from coordinate 57,688 downwards.
GAGCTTCAGCCCTCTGTGACAGAGTCTATCACTTCTCCTGGGTTCCCTTGGAGCTCACACTCTTCCAGCACTTGCCCTGGCTGAGATGTGGGGACTTCTGTCACAGGGAGATCCTTAGCTGTGAATCATATCAAGGGCCCTCTGGCAGACTGACTTTATACTCATTGCCTCTCCTGGTATTTCTCTTGGCTTGTTTACCAGTCTTTTTTCCTATGCTTTGAGCTCATCAGGCAGGGCCAGTGCTATCCCCAGTGCCCAGAGGCCAGGAGATGCTCAGGGGACACTTGAGGAGTGGTGAAGTGCTTTCCTCTGTGACTGGAGCAGGAGCAGGTGTGGGTCTCAGTGTTAGGCCTTCTTTTCTATGCAAAGATCTGCGTGACTGGGAGGGAAGAAGGGTCTTTGCCCATTGTTCATTGTGGCCCTGGAGAAGGGCATCTATGGGCACAACTTAGTTAAACACTTCCTGTCATCCCCATCAGAAATATTTGAGAGAGGATAATAATTTGAAAAAATACCTTATTTTTGTGTTCTGTAGTTATGATAGATTTGTCTTTAAATTATGTTTGAAATCAGATATATGTTTGTTCATTTGTAGCTACCTCTCACCCTGCAATTTCTGATACTTATTTGACTAGGTAGTACTGAAAATATATGAAGTGTTATACAAAGAAGCTGAGTACTTTTGCTGTAGAACCACAGAATATGATAGTATTCTACTATGGTTGAGAGTCTACCACTGTAAAATATAAATATTTCTGATGAACTGTCAGATAATAAGCCTGGGAACTAGCAATGGTGGTAGAGTCAACTATTCATTGGAGTGACAATTATCTACACTGAGAATGACTATGCACCACTGACTGATCCTCTCTTCCTTCCCACTGCCCTTTTCACCTTTCACTACCAAAGGTTTTACTTGGTGGTCACAGGAAGTGCAGCTCAAATTGCCTTGTTCTAAAATCATATGGAAAACTTTGTCCTGAAACAGTAGGATCTTCTTAACAACATGGGAAGGTGAACTGTTCACATCTGCACATTTAACCACAGTGGAACATATTGAGCAATATATTTAAATTTTACCTCAGAAATGCATTTGAAATGCGTAATTGTTTTCCTTAAAAAGATTAATATTACCATTATGAAGAAAAGCACATTATACTATGAGATTAAATTCCTGGCTTCAATAGGTACACATAATGAACCGCCGGCAGCTGAGATTGGAGTGGCCACATTTACCAGAACAGGATCTTCTACCCAGATTTTTCAGAATAGTTGTTCACAAATGATACATTCTTCCCAGTGCCTTTGTTTATTGCTGGAATTTAAAAAAAAAATAGAACTTTCCATTAGTGGCAAATTCACAAGCTTGGGGCATGAAAATGTTTGAATTTGATATAAAAGAAGTTTGAAAGAAGATTAGTGGTTTAAACCAAAAGATTAGTCGCCCTGGGAAATTTAGCTGTGGCAAAAGCAGAGTTGAGTAATAAAAGGTCCTGCCCTGGCTGATTGCCCATTCTCGCTGTTCCCCCCCCCCCCCC
>PVLC010003328.1:20358-56050 GCA_004027655.1 Graphiurus murinus | reverse complement strand
GGTAAGTTACTGAGTAGATGAAGACTGTCTTAATTGAAGCTCTTAGCAGAGTCATAAGAAGAGTCTGAAGTTTGGTATTCTTGGTACCTGATAGTTGATTCCTAACCACCCTGCCTGTAAAGGGTGGCTGTAGATTCTCAGCCTTCTACTGTGGAGTTGATAATGGAAACCCACAAGATCTCCCCTTGTTCATGTGAGGGAAGCTGAGCCACAGACAAGGCCTGCCCTCAACTCTTCATGCTTCTCTGCTTCACATGGAAACGATTTCTACTCTGGCACAGGGATCATGGTGGTTTTCTAGATGAGAATATTATCTTTGCTTTGGACAGGTAAAGTTAAATTCATTTACATGACATCTGAAAATCTTAAGAGTCCATTTAGGGAAGCTACTTTAACATCATGACATTATGATGTTGTCTTGAGAGAACATTGAGTCTGCTCTTCTCCTTTGTATGGACCTTAAATCTGTATCATCCAGACAAATGAGACTCTTTCATAAGTGATGTATGTTCTATTTAGAAGTATAAAAATGGAACCTTCACATTTTTCCTTAGTGATTCATTCTAGCGTCTAAGAATATGCATTGTTAGAATATAGAGGTATGCGTAATATCTGTATATTTTCTTTGAGGGGGAAGATCTATTAGTTATTATTTGAAACACACACAACCACCTCTCAAAGAGCATTAAGTGGACCATTGGCTTTTTCCCAGGTCAAAGTTTGATGACTTTACCTTGAAGGTAATTCAATCATTTTTCCTCTTATGGATCTTTTCAGGCTTTTTTCCATCCCATTTAAAGTATATACAGATCAAATACACTATTGTAGGGGTCTGTGCACAACCGAATACTAATCCATCCTCCTTTCTTTTTTTCCCCAAAGGTTTTGTGTTTTGTTACCTTTATGCCCTCTTTAAATTTCAAGATCTACTGCATGTTTTTCAGTGGTAAATAGTACTGGGCTCAGAAAGGTAACTGTTATTCTCCATATTGGCTAATCTATGTTAAAATATTTGTGGTGATAATTTATAAGCTTAAAATTACAGAACATTGACAATATTTGTCCTCTGTTCTTTTTATAATAAATGTCAGCATCTGTGTTACCCATGATTCTGTGGTCGTTTATATCAGAAAAAATATTTGCTTGCCAGTTGTAGGAAAGTATTCGTTATGAATATTTTTTCCTGCTAGATTATAGTACCCAATACGATATTTTGTATGTAGTGTAGCCATGTTTAGTAAACTATGAATTCTTTGAAGAATTGAATTGTGTTATCATTGAAGTTCAAAATCATCCTATAATAGATTAATTGATGATCCTCTGTCAATTGTAAAACCAAATTCAAATTCTTCACTTCTATTTTGAAGCTTTTTCCTTTCAAAAAGATGTATTTTTTATGACTCATGTGTGTAGGACACTGGAACCGTATGAAGTGGCATTTCTTTTTCTATTGTTAAGGAGAGTGCAAATGGCAAGACATTAATAAAGGCTGTAGCTCAGTAAATCCCAAGGTATCAAAGTTATATCCATTGCAGTTCAGCTTTATTACACTCTTTGGGTCATAGGAGTGGATGATTTTAGCTCAAGTACATAGCAAAATAGGAAATTGGACTCAGTTGACAATCAAAACCTCAGAATGCACTTGAAATGCAGCATAGAGAATGGTACTGCAGAAGCAGGTAGAACTCTTGCAAATAGGACGTGAATCAGTGGCTCCTCCTGATTTTGAGTGACATGTTTATTAAAGCACCTATTGCTTGGCTGTTTATATTCCTGTGTCTGACTTTCACTTCAACCCCTTAAGGGACAGGACTGTGTCCCCAATGCCAATTACAAGTTCCTAGCAAATAGAATCATCATGTGTTTATTGGCCAGAAAATCATACAGGCTAAGAAACCTAAGAATCACCCACTCTTCTTCACCCCATAACCAAGCCATTATTGAATCTTTTTTTTTTTTTAACCACTTAATGGTGTTCTTAAGCCACTCATTCCTCTCCATCTCTTCTTCTCCCCCATAATCCCTACTACACCTTTCCCCAACCTCCTGTCTGTCACCTCTTAAAGCATTTTACCTGAGTAAGGGGCCTCCAAACTCATCTCCCATCGTTCTAATCCCTCTTTCATTCCTTCTCTGCACTCTAGACAGAATGATCTTGAACTATGCAACCTTTTCAAGGGCTTTCTGCTGTTCTTTGGGTGTGATAGCTAAATATCACCATCATATCCACAGTACTTTTGTCTAGGTCGGTAGACACAGTGGTCATATCTTTTTTCACTCACACTACAGGACTTTTGATGTAAAGTGGGCCCCACTGATACAAACACAGCATGGCATATCTTGCCTTGCCTGCAGGGCCCTGCAGAATCTGAGCCTAGCACACCCTGCTTCCACCCACTCTGCATCTGCAGTAAGGCTTGCTTTTCAGTCTTCCCAAGGTTGCTCTCCATGTTTATTCCCACCACTGGGTCTTTGTACATGTTTTTCTTTGAGTATTTAACTCCTTTTGCTTTAACTCTGACTTCTTGTGTTAAATCTCATTGACTGGGTTAAATTGCCTTACTTATATAGGTTCTTACCACACTGATGCAACTTAGCATTTACTTACTTGAATAAACAAATGCAGGAATGCATGAATGCTAGTAAGTGTTGATAGTACCTCTATAGCAATTCTTTTTTTAATTTATTTTTTATTGTAGTAATTCGTGCAATTAGCATACATCTTTGTTAACTACAAGTTGTTAACAACATATTTGCACACAATTCTCATTTGACCCCTTCCCCAAATTCCCACCCCGCTCCCTACTCCTCCCTCCCCCTCAGGTTCAGTTTGGTGAGTGACCTTGATATTATTGTGTAAGTACATCATGTGCCTTAGGGTGTCCCTCTGCCCCGTGCATTCCCTACAATTAAATCAACTTCTTTGCTTATTGAGGATCTCTCCTTTTCATTTGGAGACCCTCTTATGCCCCATCTTCTCCCTAGCATCTGCATATTAGGGAGAACATATGCTTCTTTACTCTTTGTGACTAGCTAATCTCACTTAACATAATGTTTTCCAGTTGCATCCATTTCCCTGCAAAGAACATGATTTTGTTCTTCTTTATGGCGGAGCAAAATTTCATTGTGTACATATCCCATAGTTTTGTAATCCATTCATCTGTGGATGGACATCTTGGCTAATATATTGTTGGTGGGATTGCAAACTTGTGCAACCACTGTGGAAAACAGTATGGAGGACCCTCAGACGAATGGGAGTGAACCTACCATATGACCCAGCAATACCACTACTGGGTATATACCCCAAAAAATGGAAACCAAACTATCAGACCGATGCCTGTGTATCTATGTTTATAGCGGCTCAATTCACAATAGCCAAACTATGGAAGCAGCCTCTATAGCAATTCTAATGAAACAGTGATCAGGACGAAGACAAACTGTATAGTCATTCCTTGGTATATGCTGGGGATTGAGTCCAGGACTTCCCTGAAGATGCCCAAATCCACAGATACTCAGGTCTCAATGTGTAACATGAAGTAGAATTTGATTACAACCAACTTACATTCCCATGTACTTTAAATCTTCTCTACATACAATACCTGATACAGTATAAAAATGCTACACAGAGAGCTACTGTATTGTCTTGTTTAGGGAATAATAGTAAGGGAAAAAAATTGTTCTTGTTCAATACAGCCAATTTTCTGGATATTTTTTATCCAAGGCTGATTGAATCTGCAGAAGTAGAAATTGTGGATATGGAAGACTAATTATATATTTAAAATCTATGTATTTAGCATTAGTACATGTGAAACAATTTTGTGTGCAACTATAGTTTCAACAGTCTTGGTTTTAATAGTTATTTTACTTGATATTTAATTTGTTGAAGATACAGTAATTTAACTTAGAGTTCAGCTTCGTAACTCCACAAATGGATTATCAAAAATTTGAGGTTGGATATTGGGTTCTTGAGAAGAAAGTTCTTATAGAGAAATCTGTGACATTCAGAATCATACAAAATTGGTCTGATTCTTGAACCACTTTATATGGATTTAAATGCTATAACCACCAGTGGCTGGGTAGTTCTTGAGCGGTTCACTTCAGTTCTTGGTGCTTCTGTTTACCCATCTGTAAAGTTGACATAACAATGACATCTATTTTATAGGTCTTCTGTAAAAATTAAGTAAATTCTCTATAAAGTACTTAGAATGATTTTTAGCACAAGTTAAGAAATGAAGTCTAGCTATTTCTGTTGTTTTCATTATTGCTATTATATTTATTCATTCAACATATATTTATTCAATATCTACTTTTTCTGACTTTTTCCTAATCTAAGTGTTCAGAAATAGGGTGTAATCCATAAATAATTTAATTTTATATCTAAGTATTGCAAATGAAGTAGATGCAATGACTTTTAGAGCCCTTTGGTTGGGAGGAGCTTTAGTTAACCTGGAGGATGAGAATAAGTGAGTCCCCTAGGTGGTAGAGCAGGCAGATGAAAAGCCCCTACAGTAGGAAGGAGCTGAGCCTGGATTTAGGTGTGGAAGAAGTCAAATGTGCCTGGACTACTATGCAGAACTAGAGAAGGCAGGAAGCCTGAAGATAGAATAGAAGCTGATTATAACTGCATGGTAGATCTTGCGGGATTTTAGTAGAAAAATGAGACATCCCGTCATTCTGTTTATCATCTTTATCAAGGTTATATAGCTAATTAGTGGTGGAACTAGAGGCAGAAGCTTACCTTATTGATGACTAATTCTACTAGAGTTTGAGGCATACAAACAAAAATGGCATCACATATAGAATTCTATGAATTTTTACAATGTAAATGTAGCTACATAACCCTATTAAGTCTTGACCTGCTATCCAAGCCTCCCTTTACACTCCCATAACTTTCCTGTCCCCTGTAGACAACCCTTGTCTTGACCTCTGACACCACAGAGTGTGTGTGCCTGGTTTTGAACTTTTATTAACTTTCCACTGGAAGCATGTGCTATATAACCTTTTATTCTGTTTATCTGGCTTCCTTAAGTCAACATTGTATCTGTGATACCTATGTTAATGTGTGTAGAATGGTTGGTTCATTTTCGTTTCTGTTTAGTATTCCATTTTTAAAAACCTACTGAAAGCTAGGCATGGTGGCACATACCTGTAATCCCAGTACTTGGGAGGCTCAGACAGAGGGATTGCAGGTTTGAGGACAGCCTCAGCAAGTAATGAGACTCTTATCAACCTAGTGAGACCCTTTTTCAAAAAAAAAAAAAAAAATAGGACTAGGGTGTAGCTTGGAGGTAGAATGCCCCTCGGTTCAATCCTCAATACTACACATACAAAAAAAAGTTATTGATGGTTAAGGTTATGTGAGAAAATTTCTCTTTTACATCCTTGATTGTTGACTTGAGAGTAAGATTTCCTGGTTTAAACCAAAAGTTTGTATGAGCAGGAATTGCCCAGTATGTCCCCTTTGTAGGCCTATAAATTATAAATAGAAAGAACTTGGGTGACCCTGTCAGGTGCTTGTAAATGGTAATATCATTTAGCCTTTGGCCCTTTGAAATATCGTCTGGGCTATTGTGTGTTTCTAGGGGTTCAGGGACTACTTGCTACTCAATTGGGCCAAACAGCCATTATTTATACTCTTTAACCTATTTTGTCCTATGTCCCTGATGTGAAACACCTATAAAAACCTAAATTGAGCAACAGATATACCACTTATGGTAAATGTGAAATAATTACTATGTTTTTGGAAGGTCTATTGTTTAGTGAAAAGTAATGGGTGAATGATTAGAGCATTTAAAATGTAAATAAATGTATAAAGAATATGTAAGCTCTAGGTTATAATTTCTAACCTATTTCAATGCACCTGTGTCAATTTTATTGAAATATTTGCAAGATTTAAAACTTGGGGCTAAATGGCTTAAAATTAGGTCTGTTTAAATAGTTGATTTACTAGTTGAATTTGTGTTATTTTCATGTGTATTTCATTTTTCTTTTTCTTTCTTCTCTCCTTTATGAATGCCTCAGATGATGTTGCACCATATTTTAAGACAGAGCCAGGCCTGCCTCAGATGCACCTGGAAGGGAACCGCCTTGTCCTCACTTGCCTTGCGGAGGGGAGCTGGCCTTTGGAGTTCAAGTGGATGCATGATGACAGTGAGCTCACCACCTACAGCAGCGAATATAAGTAAATGATTGCTTGAAAATAAAATTCCATTTCAGGTTTATGTGATTAGAATACATGGTTTAATGGTCATCATAATACAAGAGGTGAAAACATTGGCTTGGATATCTGATGTGTTAAGGACGAAAGGACTACATTTGAACAAGTCTCTCATTGTATTTGTAAAAGTAAGCCCACTAGTGAAAACTCAAGACAAAAAACTTATAAAAACATTATTTACAGAGGAATTCACATAATCTTTTAACATGATAAATTTGCTTTTCTGTGACAAGAGCCCCACCCACAATTATTGCTCCTAACTGGACAAATGTTTAAATAGAAATTGTTTGGTAGCTTCAAAGAGCTCTGTGCAGTCAACAAAAATGTTCCTTTTTGATTTGGGAGATGAAAGGATGGAATCAGGAGAGTAGACATGAGCACAGCCTATTTATTCAACAGCAAAGACGATACCAACATGTATTGAACTCTGGCCTTTCTCAAGGAGTATTGAACTCAGGTATGTGCCAAGCCCTGGGGATATGATGAACCCTATAAGCAGAGGGGGTGAGGAGACAACATGTGGAGGAAGAGGTCAGAGGTCAAAGTTGCAGATTAGGATAAGCGTGAGGTTGGTTCTATACAGGAAGCACCCCCAGCACTGCTTTTGAGCCTCAGTTTCTCCTCACAGGGCTTGAGAATTTCTCAGTCTGATACTGTTTAGCCACCGTTTCCCTGTAAGGAATGTTAGGCTGGTGTTGCAATTCTGAGTAGGTCAAGAGCTAGTGGTGCCTGCAGATTCCAAGAAGCTCCATAGTCAGCAGAAATCAATAGTACCATGCTCTTATTTAAGTGAACCAAGAATAAATTAAGCCAGGCATGGTGGTGCACACCTGTAATCCTAGTGCTTGGGAGGTTGAGACAGAAGGATCGAAGGTTTGAGCCCAGCCTCAGCAACTTTAGCGAGACTTTCAGCAACCTAGCAAGACCCTGTTCTAAAAACAAACCAAACAGGGGTGGGGGTATAGCTCAGAGGTAGAATGTCCCTGGGTTCAATTCCCAGTACTACAAAAAAAAAAAAAAAAAAAAAGGAGAAGGAGGAGGAAGAGGAATTAGCTGTGTGGAAGTCAGCCAACTTAAAACAGGGAACAGGAACGGCCTACCCATCTTCTACCTCAAAGATACTGTGATGATGCATGATCCAGATTCAGCCTGTCCACATTGTGTGTGTTAGTATACTTTTCTAAAATTTTTATTGGTTGCCAGCACTGAGAAGTCATAAATTTCCCTGTAGGACCCTGCTTTCCCATCTTCCTTATCATCCTACACTTGCTGTGCTTGTTTCTGTGGTCTCTTTGCCCTTTAAGGCATGTGAGTTTCTGACCTCCTCTTACATTATTAGGCCTACCCTGTAAGATTATCTGCTTTGAGGGAGGCAATTTATCACAATAGTTTAGAGCACATTGAAATCAAATAGTCCTTGGTTAGCATTGCAGTGCCACCACCTATTAGCATTAGCATCATGGCCTTGGGCAGGCTGCCTTTGTGATCTACCATAAGGATCTGCAGGATATGGCTGATCATACCTCGCTGTGGTGTTGTAAGAATTGTGTAGCTTTAATGTACACCAAACAGCATATTTTGTGGCATGTTAAGTAATCTTCTAATTAATTCTAGGCCACATTCTATGGTATTATTATGTGACATTATGGGGCTTTGACTTGTGAATAGCAGACTTAAAATTCAGAACCAAGCCAGGTGTGATGGCACATGCTTGTAATCCCAGTACTTGGGAGGCTGAGACCGGAGGATCCGGGTTCGTGGCCAGCCTCAGCTACTTGGTGAGGCCCTCTGCAACTTAGTGGGACCCTGTTTCAAAATAAAGAATAATAATAATAAAAAAAAATAGGACTGGTGGTGTAGCTCAGAGGTAGAATGCCCCTGGGTTCAATCCCCAGTACTGAAAAAAAAAAAATTGGAACCATGTGTGAGAAATAGGCTTGAGTGTCAGGTGACTTGAGTGCAAATGCTTGGACCTCAACTTACTATCTCTGGGACTTTGGAGAAGCTAATTAACTATTTTGATCTTACTTTTCTCATCTGTAACATAGGTATAATTATTACAAGGTTCTCATGAAAATTAAATGACGTAATATTCAGTGTGTTCCAGTAGAAAAGGGATGAGATTTTTAAAGAACTGACATTGTTGTTCTTAGTAAGATGAAATGGTCATGTAGAAACTGTAATGGTGGTCTTCAGAATTGGGTATATGTGATGCATAGTGGGAAAGGAATGTTTTGTTTTCCCTAGGTTATCAGTTTTCTTAGGTATGTTTTCTGAAATGAAGTTGTCTGAGAATATGCCTTTTGTTTAGGCACCATGACAGTTGTCTGTTCCTGCCTCCATTTAATAATTTCTCCCACTTCACAGGAGAAGGGCACACATCTCCCTTAGGAACCTTCAGGGAGAGTGCAGGAGTAAAAAAGAATAATATTAAAGTTCTATCTGATAGAGCTCCTTTTATTAAAAATGGATAAATATCAAATCATTATATTATTTATATTTCTTTGGGTACATTACAATAATTGTATAGCTGTTATATTTATTTTTTTATGTTTTGTGGTACTGGGGATTGAACCCATGGATGTTCTATCTCTTAACTACACTCTCAGCACCCACCTACCCCTTTTTTATGGCACTGGGGATTGAACCCAGAGGCATTCTACCTCTGAGTTACACCCCCAGCTCTTTTTAGTTTTTATTTTGAAATAGGGCCTCACTAAGTTGCAGAGGACCTTGCTAAGTTGCTGAGACTGACTTTGAACCTGTGATCCTCCTGTCTCAGTCTCCCAAGTACTGGGATTACAAGCATATACCTCCATGCCCAGCTACCCTCAGCCCTTTTTATTTTTCCTTTTGAAATAGGGTACTGCTAGGTTACTGAAAGTCTTGCTAAATTATTGAGTTTGTCCTCAAACCTGTGATTCTTCTGTCTCAGCCTCCCAGCTTCACAGTTTTATTTTTAAATGCAAAAATGTATTTATATCTTAAACTTAGGTTGAAACAATTTTGGTGTTAACTTTAAAATACACAAGGAGGTATTCTTTGGTTTCACATTGCTCTTTCCACTAGCGAATTCACCTGTTAATTTGAAAAATGCCATGATATTCCATAAGAAGCCAAAACACTATTGGTTGTATTGAGCAAAGCTGAGGGGCCACTCATTATATCCAGGCCATTAAAATGAGGTAGCTGCTTCACTTCATTTCACTGGAAATTCAATAGGAAGAAATGCATTGTTCCTAAGGAAGAATAGTTTGGGGCAGTGGAAATGAATCATATCTGTTCATTGAGGGTTTCAGACACTGAGATGGTTTATAAAGAACCCATCACATTTTGTCATCATCTTTTACTAGATATAAAACCTGTCTAAAATCTCCTGCTATTTTTTTAAATTACTCCTTTCATTTACTTCTTTCCAATAAGCACCTTTAGCTGTCATATGTTAACCTTCATGAGACCTTTCGAAGTCTCAAATTGGCAAACACTGGATACTTTATGAAAATTGAACCTGCTTTCTCCCTGAAAGGGAGAGCCCCTATTTTTCCTTCTTTGGTGTCAGTTATAAAAATGCTAACCCTGTAAACAGCAAATCATATAATTTCACCTTCTCCAGTTTTTACTAAAAATAGCATTTTCTTTGCTGTTTGTGATAGAAGCTGCACTGTGGATTTCAGCAAGTTTCAAATGTTATATTTCGTGTCTGTCGATACTCATTTCTGCATTTAGGCACAGGTGACTATATTGACAAATTGACAGTAGTTTCAGCAATTAAACCAAGTTTTCATAGGTGTCTTAGTTGGATTTGTATCTATGTTTTACAGAAAATGTTTACTGTAAATTATTTTCTTTGGGAAAAATCTATGTTCATATTTAGTGTATATATGTGTGTGTATGTGTGTACATGTGCAAAAAATTTCTTAATGCTAGCACAATATGCCTTGTAACCATAGGAATAATTGAAAACTAAACTGTTGAAAATCTTACAGTTTTCTTATGAGACCTGTCTCTGTGGTTCAATTCTATGACATTATAACAATATAAATTTGATGAGTGTTTATTCTTTTTTTTATTCCAGTAAAAATATGAATAGTTAAGGAAAAACTTATTTTTCAAACTTACAATATCAATAAAAAATCATTAAGTACCTGGGAATAACTTTTATAAGAAGTGAGCAGAACCCTTATGAAGAAAAGTCTCACAAAGCTTTCCTGAGAGATATAAAGAAGGATCCTAGATAGGAAACCTAACCACTATAAAAATGCCATTTCTTTTGAAATTATTGTAGAAGTTTAACCTAGTTTCAGCATATCTCTTATTAAGTGTACTTCCAATAGGATATTTTAATTAAAAATTTCCAATGAAAAAAAAATGCCAATGAGATTTTTTTTGAAAGTAATTTGAGGAAGGTCTTCTAAAGCTCATCTAGAAATATAAGCAGAAAAAAATACAAACAAAATTTTAAACTATTAGGTGACTAATGGGTGGAAATTTTCCATTTTAAGCATTAAGACATTAGAATTCAACCAAAGTTAAATTTCAAGTTAGTAGTATAAAAATAGAAATTTTCCAGGGGAGAGTTTTGAGCCATGATACAACAAGAATACATGTGATCAAATTAACATTCAAGCTAATAGTGAAGAAATCAATTATTTGGAAGTAACTTTCAAAATACATCCGTATTTTATGTGAAGTACCCTAATAAGTTTTAGATACATTGAAAAATTAAATTTTAAAATGGTGGAAGCATAAGAAAACAAAAGGAGTATTTGAATGATCTGAAAATATACCAGGAAAAAATTTGAAAACAGAGATCACAGATAGCCACACAATAAATATCACTGTTTAAATAAACATTACAAATTAAAAGCCAAACAACTAGGAAAATATTTCCACCAAATGAGATAGATGTATCTCTAATAACCTGGAATACTCTAAAAACAATGCCTTAGACAAAAGTTACACTAGGTAGTTTATTTGGGAATATAACCCAGGCAACAGTGAAGAAGTAAGGCATGAAATAAGGAAGGAGAAAAAACCCACCCAGGAGTGCATTATCAACTCGATGATCATAAGTGGCTGCCACTCAGTCTCACTTGCAACTTCTATGGAGCTTTAAGACATGCATCTAAGCAATGTCCAACCGAAGGGTGATGGTGGAAATTTTTCATCAGCTTTCGTATTCGATAGATAAATATTGGCCTCCTGATCATTAACTTTGATTTCTAATTAACTCAAGCATTATTACTCAACTAAACATTCTGGCTATGGTGTCAGAAAATACCCAGGACAAGAAGCTAAAACATGAGATATCAGTTGAGGCTAATTTGCTGCCAGCTGCACCAGCACAGATTCACTTGTGGCTGCGTGGAACTGATGAACACAGCAGTGGCTCACGTTCAAGGAGCAGCCAAAAGGATAGCATGGAGTACATTGTTGTAACCTTCAGTGTCACCTGCACCTCCTATCAAGTCGAGTCCATCAGAAAGTACTCCTTGAAGAAGATAGCTGTAGTTTCTGAAAGGACCTTATTCAAGAGAGTTCGTGTAACAAGCTACTCTGTAGGCCCCCAGATTGTGGTGCTGGCAGAGTCAACAAGCATACTTAGATGCTAAGCCTGACAGGGCTGAATTAATACAAGCTTCTTTGGTGCAGGGACAGGTATAGTTGCAGTCAAGTGACTGCTTGGAGAAGGGTATGTAATGGGCTCAGCATCCCTCTCTGCTGTTAGCAGGCTTGGCATCTAACAGTGGCAAATACCAGATCAGCTTTCATGAGAAGTTGCTGTTGAACCTGTACATGGCCTCATGGCTGGCCAATGTGGTCTGTTTGCATAAACCTTTTTCATTAATAGGACATGTAGATGACTTCCACATTTGAGTCATCCTGCCCAGTTGATTGTTGAATACTTTATCCAAGGTGGAAGCTCTCTGGTGATGTTAAAATATCCATATTTTATACCACCTCTATTGGTCTATCAAAACATGCCTTCTTATTTCTGAATTTCCAGTAAGGGTTCTCCTAGGCCTCTTTTCCAACAGCCAAGCATTTCCCACTGCCCAGCTGTCTCTTTATATCCATTTTTAAGCAATTCATTCCTCAAATGTCCCTGTCCAAAGGTAAGGACCAAATGTTCTGCTTGTGGCCCTGACTACTCCAGAGGGTATTCCTTCACTGTTCCTCTTGGCCACCTATGAGCAAAGCTATAGTTTTAGCATCTGTTGTTTTTAGCATTGAGATGATACATGTATAATCCCAGGCCTGAGTGTTTATTTAACTGCTCCATTAGTTGGTGAGGCCTATGTGTAGTTGAGAAATTGCTTTCCTATTAGGATTACATGGCTATGATAATAATTCCCTGTTAATGGTTACCTATAGTTGCATATTTCCTTAATACCCATGGTTGGGCTCTCAGTTTGTACTAAGCTTGCTGGGAATTGCTTATTAGTGTGTCTAGTTCTGTTGCAGAAGGGATAATCTTTTCTGGAACCTTTATATAGTCTGCTCAACTCCCTGTGGGGTTCCTAGAGATTCCCCACAGCCACAGTATTTTCATTTGCAACAAGTCTCTCTGGCAACATCAGAAATGCTAGAATATGTGACTCAAGGGGAAGGAAAACTTCCAGAACTGTAGACTAATCCTGTTGCTGTGTCCTCTCTCACTCTGGGCCCCACTCAACACTGCACCCTGGGCTAAGAAATTGGATTTATTCTAACCTTAATCAACTATGCAACTCAACATCAGATATGAAAGAATTATTTTTGAGACACTTGATATCAGGCAGTGAAATACTTTGATCCCTGAGAGATAGAATGCAAACCAGGTGAACCCTGTCTTTGTCCCCAGCTTACTACCTCGAGGGAATTTCCAGGCTGTGCCACAGGAAAGGAGAACACAGATGGAACATGGAAGGTTTGCTGAGTTGAAGAAAGCTGAGCATTGGAGAGGTCAAGTCAGTTTGATTTCCCAGGATGAAGTACTAGGAAGGAGAGAGCTTTGTGGAGAAAGAACCTGGAGGCCTCCAGAGGGTCATCCTTGAGTATTCAGTCAAATCTTCATCAGTACATTTGATGAGGCAGCTCCTCTAGATCAGGGAAAGAGTCACCCAAGAAGATCAGAGGTGGCAGTCCCCCATTCTTACATAGGAATAGGTAGAGGTCCTGTGCTCATCTGCCACTGAAAAGCCCCATCATTTACAGGGTTACTGAATTTAGTGCCCAGAACTATCCTAAGCACATGGTGAGGAAATATTGGTCCTAAATTCTGCTTTTGTCTGGCCTTGCAAGTCTTAAAAAGCAAGACCCAAAACGATAAAATTATATCCAAATATCTTCAGAGTATCATAGAATAAAGCTAAAGATCATTTATAGGAATGCAAAAATTATCCAGCACTCAAGAAGGCAAAATTCATGATATCTAGAATCCAATCAAAGACTATCAGGCCAACAAAGAGGTAGAAGAACATGACCCATAAAAAGGAAAATCAATAGATTAAACCAAGCTGGACTGTCCCAGATGTTAGAATTAGCAGAGAAAGACAATAAAACCATTATGACTGTATTTCATATTATTAAGGGTTGGACCTCAACTGTCCCCCCAAAGCTTATGTGATAAAGGCCTGGTCCTCAATGTAGCCATGTTCAGAGGTGGAGCTTTTAGGAAGTGATTGGGTCATAAGGGTGCTAACCTCATCAGTGGATTAAGCTATTGATTAATTAATAATCTGAATGGACTGGTAGGAGGTGATGGAAATTGTGGGAGGTGAAACCTAGTTGGAGGGAGTGGGTCCTTGGTGGTATGCCCTTGAGGACTGTATCTTTTCTCTGGCCCCTTCAGCCCTCATTGTTTCCTGGTCTTCATGTGCTCAGCAGCTTTCCTCTGCCAGGCATTTCTTGCCTCACTTCATGCCCAAAGTATGGAGTCAGGAGACAATGGACCGAAAGTGTGGGTCTAAATTAAGTGTTCCTCCTTTAAAATGGTTTATGTCAGGGATTTTTGTCACTGTGAGGAAAAACTGAGTACCACTGAAAGATATCAAAAAGTCGGAAACTAAACTTCTTAAGATGAAAACCATAATGTCTGAGATGAAAACAGACACTGGATAGGACCATCAGAGGTCAGATATCACAGAAGAAAATATGATTAAACTTAAAGATTTAACACTAGAACTATCCAAAATGAAAAACAGAAACCACAATGAAAATGGCATTAGTGAGTTACTAGAAAACTTTAGATGGCCTACTATATGTATAATTAGAATCCCCAATAGAAGCAGGGAGAAAAAAATATTTTAAAATATAATGCTAAAATTTTTCCAAATGTGATGAAAACTGCAAATCCACAAATCATCAAGTCATATGTACTGGAATTTCCAGCCAGTACAATAGGTAAGAAAAAGAAGCAAGTCATACAGAATATAAAGAAGGAAATAAGACTGTCGTTATCTTCAACTGAGATGATCATCTGTGTAGAAAATGTGATATGTATAAAAAAGCTGCTAATAATAGAGTTTAGCAGTGTTACCAGGTATAATATCAACATGTAAATATCAGTTATATTGATTTTATAACAAAATTTATACACACACATATGTGTGTTTAAACAGTTGGCTCTCTGTATTCACAGGTTCCTGGGTTGAAAATATTGAAAAGAAAATGTATCTCTATTGAACATGTACAGACATTTTTCTTGCCTTTTTTTTCTTGTCATTCTCTAAACAATAGTGTGTAACAACTGTTTATATAACATTTACATTTTATCAAGTATTATTAGGAATATAGAGATGATTTAAGGATGTATATGTATATATAAATACTATATCATTTTATATAAGAGACTTGAGCATCTGTAGATTTTGGTATCTGCAGGGGCTCCTGGGACCAATCCCCCATCCTCCACAGATATGGAGAAACAACTATATGTATAAAATTATAAATACATATATACAAGCCAAGCATGGTGATGCACACCTGTAATCCTGGGACATAGGAGACTAAGACAGGAGGATCGCAGGTTCGAAGCCAGCCTCAGCAACTTAGCAAGACCCTGTTTTCAAATAAAAAATAAAATCAGTTTGGAAGTGTAGCTTGGAGGTAGAATGGCCTCTGGCTTCAGTCTCTAGCAATACACACACACACATACACACACACACATTTAAAATAGCATCAAGAAACCCTGAAATATTTTGGAATAAATCTGACAAGTGATGTGCAAAATCTTTATACCAAAAACTTCAAACATAGCTGAGAGAAATAAATGGACAGACTATGTTCTTATATTCGAAAACTTAATATTTTTAGCATGTCAGTTTTTCTCATATTGGTTCCCTATTGATATCCTTTAGACTTGGGATCCTGAGGCAAACCTCTAAATGAAAATTTACTGATAGGCCATAAGGAACATGCCTCTCCATATTTATTTTTAGTTCTATGTATTCGCTTTGTATTCACTCAGTAGAAGAATCTGTTTAATGGAGAACTCTTTTCTTAGGTGAAATGACTAGTTGGTTTCTTCATTAGCCAGATGAGTATTAATTTGTGACTTACTGCAAAGGGCAGTCCTCTCACTGATTTTCCCTTAGTGTGTACTCCAAGAGTCTTATCTCTTTGAAGGTCTCAGCTGTCATCAAGTATATTTTGGCTCAATTAACTAGCCCTGCTTGTTTAAACTAAGTGGAATCTCATATAGATCCAACCTGCTTAACTTGTTTCCTTGACTCTAAACAACATGTGAATGGTTAGAAAACTTAGTGTAAAATTTCCAAGTCTCATTTTGGCTTTTTTCCATATCACACAATTATATTTGTGAGCCCTGGAACTAAAAAGATGAATTTCTCATTTCTAAGGCAAGTTCTTTTGTCTTTTTGTCTAGAAGGAAGGAGAAAATAAACTTTCAAAGTTAAAAGGACTGTTGTCCTCTCGCACCAAATTAAAATAACCAACATTGACTTCCAAGGCTTCTAGGGTATGAACTTGTGCTATGATAATTGATTTATATCTTTAGTATTAATGTTGTGTGACCTCATGTTTATATGTCTCCCATAAAATTGTGTATTATTTATATTTATTTCTGGCATTAGTGTGTCTTTTCAACTCTGTGTTGTCATACCAGATATGATTGTTTCTGAGGACTCTCTGAAGCTGAATTATCATCAGGCTTTTTAAAGTTCTTATTGGAGACAATGTGGATTTAGATAATTAATTTCTCTTAGTTCTTTTGTTTGGGGGCCACTATGGAAGCTAAGTGGAGAACTTTGGCCAAAATGACCAAACTAATCTGTAACATGACTCCATGTTGACAGATACTTTCAAATGAGACAAGTAGAAACTTTTAAATTTATATTTGAATTCACTTTTACTTACACTGCAATACTTAATAGTTTAGGCCCTTGGTATAGATTTTTTTAATTATGTAGAAACTAACATTTGTCATCATGCTTTAATCCTGGATATAATTTTTTATGCTCATAGAGAATCTGGCATTATAAAGAATTAAGTAATCAGAGACAGAATAAAAGATTTTTAACCATTTAAAAAAATCAGCGTCCTCTTTCCCTGAGTGTCGGGGGCCTAGTTCGGCCGGCTAGACCTCGCCTCTAGATGGCACCTGGTAAAGTGCCAGAAGCAGCTACAGGTGAATAACATCCCAGGGCTGTGCCACGCCAGAGCGCATGCACCAGCACGCCCGACTCATGGCCGGCCCAGGTGAGAGCTGTATGAGACGCCTCGTGGCTTAGGCCCTGTGCAGCTTTAAAAGCCTCCACCTCTCGCCTAGAGAGAGAGCTGCTGGGGAAAGGCTGGTTGGGAAGTTGCTGGGCTGAGTTGCTGGGAGAAGTTCTGGGAGGAAGTGGTTGGGAAGAAGAAGCGGTTGGGAAGAGGTTGGCTGGATTGATGGGGAAGTCCTGGGAAGAAAGATTGTGGGTAGCTAGTGGAAGTCGGGTTGCTAGAGAGAGGGATTATTGGAAGTCTGTAGGAAAAGCACTATTTGGAAAGACAACCTCTGTACTGTGTTTGGTATTGCTTGTGCAATGCTCTTGGTCCCAGAAAGAGAGATATATAATAAAAGAGGTTCGAAGCAGTAATATTTAGGCAGCGTCTTTTATTGGGGCCTCATGGCTGAGGGTTCAGCCTGGGGCGCCCGATACCTGAGGTTTTCTCACATTTCCATCTTCCTGACTTGAGAGAGCATGTAATCCAAATAGTGCCAAGTTTGACAGACTGGATCAAGTCATGTGTCCATTCTTCACTAAATTCATATCTTATCTTTTCTGCCACTAACTTGATAAGGAAAAGCAGATATGAATAAAGAATGAATAGCCCCCCCAAAAAAAATCTTTATGTTAGAGGAAATTTACATAAACCAAAGTCCCAGATTAAGAGTCTTAAGAATCTTTAAAATACTAATTCTTAAATTTGGATTATCTTCGGTAACTATTAAGATAAAATTTAAAGGTATTTTATTTATGGTATGGTGTCAGTGAGAAGGTTGGGTAAACTTGGCACCTAATTGATCCCTGGAAGCTTTATATTTCCCAGCATTGTAGTCTGAAAGGCCCACTACAAGTTCTGCAGACCTCACCCCATCTGCAAACACCTGCTTATTGCCCCTCTCCATTTGATAGATATTTCGAGATGATTAAATGACTTTTGTAAATGTAGTGTTCCCCTGTATAGAGTGCTTCTTTACCATACTGTATACTTCATTCTGATTACTTTAACTATTTTTTTTTTTTGCATATGGTACTAGGGATTAAACCCAGGGGTGTTCTACCTCTAAGCTACCCCTCAGACCTATTCTATTTTATTTATTTATTTTTATTTTGAAAAAGAGTCTCTCTAGGTTACTGAAAGACTCACTAAATTGCTGAGATTGTCCTCGATCTTCCTGTCTCAGCCTCCTCCAAGTACTGGAATTACAGGAATAGCTACCACACATGGCTTACTTTAATTCTCTTGGAAGAACATAACATTCCACTTGCCTAGTGCCTGTCACTATCAGTGAGCTGCGTACATGGTCAGACTTAGACATCTGTCTCTTTCTTAGCAAATTTCAGTCTATGGTTTCATTTCATTATTTTGCTTGAGGAAAAGCCCACTATAGACTTATCATAGTTTAGATTATTACTTTTAAAAATCCCACTTAGGAAATTAGTAAAAATAAAATAGAAAACATAATTATTATCAAAATATGAACAGATTCCAGGAAAGATATAAATGACCTACAGTGTTTATTTTGTTAACCCCTCTTTCACTTTAAGGAAAAGATTGGGCTTAGGGCCAAGATACAAGAACTTATTTTTCATGCAAAATAGATATTCTCATATAAGCATAACAATGTAGCAAGTAGTCTTATCTAAAGTGTGGATGTTGTCATTGAAAGAGAAAATCTTTACATCTGATTTTAATGGATATGAAAATTCTTCCTTGTAAACTAAATTATGATTCCTGTCCATAGAAGGAAAAGTACTGGTTTTTCTTCTTACTCTGAAGATGTAGTTTCATTATTATTATTATTATTATTATTATTATTATTATCATCATCATTATTATTTGTTTGGTACTTGGGATTAAACCTCTGAGTGACAATCTCAGCCCTTTTGTAATTTTCTATTTTTAAACACGGTCTTACTAAGCTACCACTTACTGGCCTCAAACCTGTGATACTTCTGTCTTAGCTTACCAAGTAATGGGTGGGATTCCAGGCATATGCCACCTCACTTGACTTGTAGTTCCATTGCTTTGATGAGTATTTTTAATCGTATCTAACTGTGGTGGAAAGGACTGCTCAACAGTAACTAATATAAAACTAAGTTAAAAAAAAATTTGTTAGACATCTTCTAAAATAGTAACGACAAACTTTTTTTTTTAGTACTAGAGATTGAACTCAGGGGCATTCTAACTCTGAGCTATACTCCCAACCCTATTTTATTTTGCATTTTAAAACAAGGTCTTGCTAAGTCATTGAAGGTATCATTAAAGTGCTGAGGCTAGCCTTGAACCTATTGTCCTCCTGGCTCAGCCTCCAAGTACTAAGATTACAGGCATGTGCCACCATGTCTGGCTCATGTAAACTTTGAAAAGAATGATTTGTCCTGTTTTGGGGGGACTATTTAACCGGTGGGCTACCCTTAGAATCACACAGCAGACTCTGAAGACTGGGCAGCACAGAGTGAGGCAAGCCTCCCAGCCATTGGGCACCCCAACAGCCAGTTCCATGAGAGACTGAATACAATGCCCCTGCTTGAGCTACTGCCACAGTTAGCACTCGACACCATTATTGTTCCTCTGTCCCCACCACTGCTGTGTCTCAACCACCACGGCGTCCCTACCACCACTGTGTTCCCACTACTGCTGAATCCAACCACTACTGTGAGCCTACCACCATTCATTGTGTCACCACCATCAAAGCTGCCTGATGAGTCCTTGACCCCATTCCTGTTCATCACAGCCCATAGCAGTTGTAGAATTGAACATGTTTGTCTCAGACCTTACCTTGTAGAGTGTCTGGGAATGTACAATCTTTTCAGCCTTTGAGATAAACTGCATGTCTACCTAGACTCCTAAGTGAAGAATTCTCCAAGTTTAGGGACATGGTTCAGATCCTGGGTAGACAAAGAAAAGTCATGTCCACTCCAGAAATAAGTAAATGTTCATGGGCTGAAATGGACCTAAGTCTGCTTCCTACATTCAGAGTGGCAGTTCCTAACTGATGTACTCCTTAGCAGAAATGGGTAATTAAACCCTTAGCTTTATTGGGATTTTCTGTTTGATTGTCTTTAATATGTTATTACTGATAATAAACTAGCCCCAGAGAACATTCTGCTAGTCTAGTAGAATTCTGCCTGGGTACAGTGAGTACAAATATTCCCTGCTGTGTTGGTGGGAATCAAGAGCAGGCATTTCCTATATCTTAGTGGCATATGGTACTAAGATTTTATCATACTTTCTTATGAAGAGCCAGGAAACTTTCTCTGCTTAAAAATGTGTGTTTATAAACAATAGACTCACAATGAATATTCCCATCTGTTAGGTGAACATAATTTGTGTAGGAATTCCGGTAATAGGTAGAAGACTTTGCAACTTTTTTGTATAGCTTTTCCCTGGTGAGACATTAGACTAAGGAGATGGTACACAGCAGCATATGCCTAATATTCAATTTTGTGTCTGTTTCTCCCTGTTGCTTGAAAGCAGTGCTATTTTTGTACATTAGTACATAGAATTATTATAGAAATTCATAAGAATTTAAAGCCTATTTAAGATACTGCAAAAAAGAAAAAGTATAAAAAATGACAATTATATAAATACGGTTATGCTGTAATGATAAAATTGTCCTTGTAATTCCTCAACTCTGCTCTCCAATGGCCTCTACTATTTCTTTTTCAGAAACTCTTGTTTTAACCTGGTCTCAAAACTCCTCCTTATGAGAATCACAGTATATAATAAAGCTGTTCATCCTTCTACTCCTGATTTGTAATTTAAACAAGTGGCATTGTGTTCAGTTTGATATTATTCTGATTGTCTTCATTAAGTAATTTTGTTTGAGATGATTTATTCCTTAGAATAGAATAAAATTTTTAAGATTAAAGCTCAATTTTTTTTATCATAAAAGATTTTATGAATCCTGCCATAGGATCTCAAGAAGGTTTTCAGAGGGAAAATAGCATTTTGATTAATATTTGCTTTAATGTTGAATTACTGGTATTGTCCAAATGTTTTATTCACTTAAAAATTGTTTCTATCAATTCCTTTCTCAGGATGACTAATTGGACTTATTTATACAAAAAGTTAAGCAATTAGTTGAATATAAATGATTCAAAGTGTGCTTAGGAATTTAGCAAAGAAAGCATACCATATACTTTGTGTTTTACCTCATTTTTAAAAACATTTCTCTGATTATATTTTATAAGAGGACATAGTTTTGAATTTGGAGATAACTTACCAGAACTTCATTCTTGTAAAGGAAAGCATCACTGCCTTTGGTTTTCTTTTATTTTTTTGCCTTCTCTCCCTTCTTTTTCTTTCTTTTTTTTTTTTTTTTTTTTTTTTTTTTTTTTTTTTTTTTTTTTTTTTTTTTTTTTTCTCTTGTAGAAAATAGGCTCTCATCTGAATGGGTTTTGGCTGGGTTTTCTTTCTCATGATACAAACGTTCCTACATGTGAAAAGTAGCCAAGCCTCAAGTCTTGCTCTTTTTTCTTTTTTCTTTTTTTTTTTTTTAATTTAAATATGATCTGTTAGCCAGGAGTGGTGGTACACAATTGTCATCCCAGTACTTGGGAGGCTGAGACAGGAGGATCACAGGTTTGCAGCCAGCCTCAGCTACTTAGTGAGGCCCTCTATAATTTAGTGAGACCCTGTTTCAAAATAAAGAATAAAAATGGGGCTGGGGTTGTAGCTCAGAGGTAGAATGCCCCTGGGTTCAATCCCCAGATCTAAAAAAAAAAAAAAAAAAACCACCAAATATATTTTATTCAATTGTAATGTACATTGTATGTTTTATTTTAATGTGAAATGGGAATGCAAAACTACTTGTACATATCTAGTGCATACAACTTGATGAGTTTAGAGATAAGTATACACTCATGAACCACACTCCAAAGTCTAAGCCTCTCCATCATCTCCTGATGTTTCTTTCTGTCTCTTTATTAGTATTAATTTTGTGTGATAAGATATGTTGTAACATAAGATGTATTTACTCAGTTGCAATACTATTTTGCTAACTATGGCATTGTGCTACATAGGAGATCTCTAGGACTTTTTCATCTTATATAACTGAAATTTTGTTTCCTTTGGTGCCTCCTTATTTCCCCTTCCACCAGCCTCTGACAGCCTCCATTCTATTCTCTGCTTCTATAGGTTTAACTATTTTAGGTTCATCTTTATAAGTGTTATCATGTAGTATTTGTCTTTTGGTGTCTGACTTCTTTTACCAACATGTCTTCTAGGTTCAGTCATATTGTTAGAAATGGCATGGTTTTCTTCTTTTTTAGGACTGAATAATTTTCCCTTATCTGTACATACCACACTTTCTTTATTCATCTGTTGACAGATGCTTAGGTTGTTTCTCTATCTTGGCTGTTGTTAAAGCTGCATTGAACATGGGAGTACAAATATTATTTCAATATCCTGATTGTACTTCCTTTAGATATATGTCTAGAAGTCATATTGCTGGCTCACATAGTCATTGTATTTTTAAGTTTTTGAAGAACTTCTATTACTGTTTTCTATACTAGTTGCATATTTCACATTCCCACCAACTGTGTATAAGAATCCCCTTTTCTATTTTCCTGCATATGGTTAACCAGTTTTGCCAACACCATTTGTTAAAGAGGCTATCTTTTTTCCAATGTATGTTTTTGGCTCCTTTGTCAAAAATCAGTTGACTGTAAGCCTGTGGGTCTGTTTCTGAGTCTTCTATTCTGCTCCATTGGTCTATGTGTCTGTTTTTGTGCCAATACCATGCTGTTTTTATTACTGTGGCTTTGTAGTAGATTTTGAAGTCAGGTATTGTGATACCTCCTGCATGGTTCTTGTTGCTAAGAACCACTTTGGCTATCCTGGGCTTTTTATTTTTCCAGATTAATTTAAGGGCTGATTTTTCTATGTCTGTGAGGAGTGCCCTTGGTAATTTCATGGGTATTGCACTGAATCTGTAAATCAGTTTTGGGAGAATGGCCATTTTGATGATATTTATTTTGCCTATCCAAGAGCATGGTAGATTTTTCCATCTTCTAAGGTCTTCATCGATTTCTTTCTTCAACTTTTTATAGTTTTCCTTATAGAGGTCTTTTACCTCCCTGGTTAGGTTTATCCCTAAGTATTTTATTTTTCGGGGTGCTATTGTGAGTGGAATTGTTTTCTGGATTTCTTTTTCAGTGGAATTTATGGTTGGCATACAGAAAAGCTTCTGATTTTTTAAGATTGATTTTGTATCCAGACACTTTGCTGAATTTGTTGATCAGTTCTATAAGTTTTTTGGTTGAGTTTGTTGGGTCTTCTAAGTATAATATCATGTCATCTGCAAAAAGGGATAATTTTAGTTCTTCTTTCCTATTTTTACCCCTTTGATTTCCTTCTCTTGCCTTATTGCTCTAGCTAGAGTTTCAAGTACTATATTGAACAGAAGAGGTGATAATGGACATCCTTGTCTTGTTCCTGTTTTTAGTGGGAACTCTTGCAGTTTCTCTCCATTTAATATGATATTAGCTGTGGGCCTACTGTATATTGCCTTTATGATGTTGAGGTACATTCCTTCTATTCCAATTCTCTGAAGTGCTTTTAGCATGAATGGGTGTTGGATCTTGTCAAATACTTTTTCAGCATCAATTGAGATGATCATGTGGTTTTTGTCTTTGATTCTGTTTATGTGCTGAATTACATGGATTGTTTTTCATATGTTGAACCAGCCTTACATCCCTGGGATGAACCCGACTTGGTCATGGTGTATAATTTTCTTGATGTGGTTTTGAATGCGCATTGCTAATATCTTGTTCAGCAGTTTTGCATCTAAGTTCATCAATGATATAGGCCTATAGTTTTCTTTAGCTGTCTTTATTTGGCTTTGGTATTAATGTGATGTTGGCTTCATAGAATGTGTTTGGTCGGGTCCTGTTTCTTTCTATTTCATGAAATAGTTTGAGGGGTATTGGGATTAGCTCTTCTATAAATGTTTTATAAAATTCACTTGGAAAACCATCTGGCCCTGGGCTTTTCTTTGATGGTAAACTCTTTATTGCTGTTTCTATCTCTTTGATTGTTATTGGTTGGTTTAAGTTTTCTATATCTTCTTGACTCAATTTAGGAAGGTTATATGTGTCTAGAAATATGTCAATTTCTTCCAGATTTTCCATTTTGTTGGAGTGTAGTTTTTCAAAATAATTTCTGACTATCCTCTGTATTTCCATACTGTTGGTGGTAATATCACCTTTTTCATCTCTTATTTTGGTAATTTGGGTTGATTCTCTCTTAGTCAACTCAAGGTGGATCAAAGACCTGAAAGTTAGGCCGGAGACCTTGCAGCTATTCGAAGAGGGCATAGGACCAACACTTCAACACATAGGCACAGGTAAAAACTTTCTCAACAAGACCTCAAAACCACAAGCAACTCAAAGGAAGATCAATACATGGGATTGCATTAAACTGAAGAGCTTCGGTGCAGCAAAGGAAACTATCAAGAGCCTCAACAGAGAGCCTACAGAGTGGGAGAAGATTTTTGCCAGTTACTCTACAGATGGAGGTCTAATATCTAGGATATACAAAGAACTCAAGAAAATCATAGCCAAGAAAACAAATAACCCAATTAAAAAATGGGCAAAGGATCTAAATAGACACTTCACAAAAGAAGAAATACAAATGGCCAATAAATGTATGAGGAAATGTTTCACATCATTAGCAATCAGAGAGATGCAAATCAAAACTACCTTGAGATTTCACCTAACCCCAATCAAAATGACAATCATCAAAAACACGAACAACAGCAACTGCTGGTGAGGATGTGGAGAAGTGGGAACTCTAATACATTGTTGGTGGGACTGCAAACTAGTGCAACCACTTTGGAAAACAGTATGGAGGATCTTCAGATGAATGGGAATGAACCTACCATATGATCCAGCAGTACCACTTCTGGGTATCTACCCAAAAGAATGGAAACCAAACTATCAGACCAATGCATGTGTATCTATGTTTATAGCTGCACAATTCACAATAGCCAAACTATGGAAGCAGCCAAGATGTCCATCAACAGATGAATGGATTACAAAACTATAGGATATGTACACAATGGAATTTTACTCAGCCATAAAGAAGAACAAAATCATGTTATTTACCAGGAAATGGACGCAACTGGAAAACATTATGTTAAGTGAGATTAGCCAGTCACAAAAAGTAAGGAAGCATATGGTCTCCCTAATATGCGGATTCTAGGGGGAAGATGGGGCATAAGAGGGTCTCCAGATGGAAAAGAAGGGACCCTCGATAAACAAAGGAGTTGATTTAACCGAAAGGGATGGATGGGGAGGGGGACACCCTAATGTACATCAAGGTTACTCACCAAACAACTTGAGAGGGAGTGGGGTGGGAATTTGGGGAAGGGGTCAAATGAGAAATGTGGGCACATATGTCCTTATCAATTTCTATCTAACAAAGATGTATGCTTACAATGCATGCATAATTAAAAAAATAATAATAAAAGAAAAAAAAAGAATCCCCTTTTATCTAGATCCTTACCATCATTTGTTGTTATTATCTTATTTACTTATTATTTATTTTTTTGTTGAACTGGATATTGAATCCAGTGCCCCACACATGCCATGCAAACATCTACCCCTGAACTATACCCCAGCCCTTTTAATTTTTTTTTTTTTTTTTTTTTTGCCGTACTGGGGGTTGAATTCAGAGGCATTCTACCTCTGAGCTATACCCCCACCCCTATTTTTTATTCTTTATTTTGAAACCGGGTCTCACTAAGTTGCTGAGTGCCTCACTAGTAGCTGAAGCTGGCCATGAACCCTGATCCTCCGGTCTCAGCCTCCCGAATGCTGGGATTACAAGCGTGCGCCACCACGCCTGGCTCAGCCCTTTTAATTTTATTTCAGACAAGGTTTCATTACGTTTCCCAGTTTGACCAGGAACTTGTTTATGATTCTCTTCCCTCAGCCTCTGAGCAGCTGGGATGACAAGTATGTACCACCACACCCAGCTCATTTTTTTGTTTGTTTGTTTTTTGTTAAAAATCTTCCCTTTCTCCTGCCTCATTCATTTAATTTTACATAAACACACTCCTTGAAGCTGAAGCAAATCTGACTGGCTTTCAATGTGAAAATAAAATATAAAAACAATTCTTGGAGTTGTTTCTAAGCAAACCTTATTTCTAATCTTAATGTAACAGGAGTGTATATGATTGCGCCTTTCCATTTATCCATTTGCAAAAATCCTTTAGAACTAGAATCTTTGAGTCATCTCAAGGTAAATGCTGCAGCTGCAAGCACCACCAGCAAGTATTCTCTGTGCAAATGAGAAAAGGTTAATAGATACTCTAAGCCTGCCATAGTGGTGCAGGCCTGTAATCCTAATACTTGGCAGGCTGAGACAAGAGGGTTGAAAGTTCAATATCAGCCTCAGCAACTTAGGGAGACCCTGTTTCAATATTTTTAAAAAATAGAATAAGATCAGGGGTGTAGCCCGTGGGTTCAGTCTCCAGTAAAACACACACACACACACACACACACACACACACACACACACACAGAATCTAGAAGTTCAAGATAACATGAGGTAATATCTCATTTGCATTTTCCTGATGATTAGTGATGTTGAACACCTTTTCATATACCTGTTGGCCACTCATATACCTTTTTTGGAGAGGTGTCTGTTCAGCTTCTTTGCCCATTTTTTTAAATTGACTTGTTTCTTTTATTCCTGAGTTCCTTATATATTTTGATTATTAACCCTGAGTCAGATGCTGGCTTACTCAAGTCTTCCTTTTGGTTTGTTCATACATGTGACCTAGACACCAATTACTGTGCCATCTCAAGGAGCTTAGCAGGTATGCGCTAAGGAGCTGTTCAGCTCTCTCCAGGTGGTGACTGGTTATACATCCTTATTGCCTATGGATTTGAAAACATCCTAAGTTACAGAACTAGCTGTATACCTAAAGAAGGACTTTTTGGAAACTATATCTTTTAATTACTGGTTTTTCTATGAAAATATGCTAAGGTGCTTAGAAAGGCATTTATTTGAGGAATGGTTACTTATAATCAGAAGAATGGAAACTACCAATGAAATGGCTTTTTCTGGTTTTTGAGAAAAAATTTTAAGTTACTGTCAGGCCACATGTGGAGAAGAAAAGGAAGTGTATCATTAGGTTGGAAGATGTGCACATGGGTGCTGAGAGAGGCGTGTGTCCCAGTGCTACTGCTTTCTTTGCCTGAGGACAGAGATATCTCATCCTGAAGATGGCATTTGTACTTTTATCCAGTGTGGCAGCACATTATGTTAAAATTGTTTCCAGAAAACATTTCTAGAAATTCCAAGGTTCTGCAGAATGAAAATAAGGATTTTTTTTTTATTGAAATGTCCAGTTTAAATGAAGTGACCTTTAGTTATTTCACATTCCTCAATCATACAGTGCATCACAAGTAATATCTACTTTGTGCATGGTGCTGTGCTAGACAGCAGGACATGATGACAACTACAACAGATGTAGATCCTAGCTTCATGTGACAGTGTCAGCCTAATTGGGAGGCAGATATTGATGAAATCATCTCAGAAACACCTCATAGTTGTTGTTCTTGCCTTGGTCAGGAAAAGCTTGCTTAGATCTTAGGTCACTAAAGCTAATAATATGTTAGCTGGACAGCTGCTAGATGAGATGCCAGTGCCATCCAGATGTGACCACTAACACTTCTTTTTCCTATTTGGCAGGTATATTATTCCATCTCTACAGAAGTTGGATGCCGGGTTTTACCGCTGTGTGGTGCGAAACAGGATGGGAGCGCTCTTGCAAAGAAAATCAGAAGTTCAAGTTGCATGTATGTGTACAGTAGTGGACCTCTAATATGAAAGAACAAAATAAGGCAACTCTGGGGAGGGAGTCAAAATCATTTCTAGCCATTGCAGGGGGCTGATAGTATACCTTTGGTTCGACTAAAATAGAACGAGTGCTAAGACTGGTGAGATATGTGAACAGTTAGTGGGGCTAATCAGGCAAAGGGGGTAAGGCAGATGCTACTTTTTCCAACTGCAAAGAATGAGACCTCTAGGAGGTATTGGGGAGGGTGAAAAGAGGAGAAAGATGACTTCTGTTTTTTTGTTGTTGTTGTTTTGCGGTACTAGGGATTGAACTCAGGGGCGTTCTACCTCCGAGCTATACCCCCAGCCCTATTTTTTATTCTTTATTTTGAAACTGGGTCTCACTAAGTTGCAGAGTGCCTCACTAGGTAGCTGAGGCTGGCCATGAACCTGGATCCTCTGGTCTCAGCCTCCCAAATGCTGGGATGATTTCTGTTTTATGAATCATCTGCTCTTAGCTTGCGTTATTTTGAGATTGAGAGGGTTTTTAAAATAAAAGTTAAACGCAAATGCCATCAATTCATGATCAGTTCTTTCCAGTGATGATTTGTTTATAAGTCCTTTTGCTGCACTACAAAAGTATATGTCATAGATGTTATTAATTTTATAGCACTTTTTTCTTTCTTGAGCAGATCCATTTTGAAGAATGAAACTTTTATAAGTAACTGAAGGAGTAATCAACATGCAGGGAGCTTGAATTTTAATGTCATCGTTAGGAGGAAAAGGGCAATGAACTTGGCCTGTGAATTTTGTCTTTTTGTATCCAAAAGCTTTGAAGAATATCTAAAATGAAGTGACTTTTAAATTTTATTTTGAATGTACTAACCAGATGTCTCTGTTTAAAAGTAAGACAAAAATATTTTGAAATTTTAAATTACATTTTTATATGTTGTAGACTACAGGGAACATTGTAGAGCTTCTATGTCAGGCTGTGCTATTGGCTGAGAATAAGATGCCCTCATTAAGTCCTGTAGCTTTTAGTTAATATATAAAATAAAATTCCATCTTGTTGTGTTACTCTTCTACCATAAGTACTAATGACTGTATGAGGTACTGATACTATAAACATTCAATTATTATTATTATTGTCATACTAGGGATTGAACTCAGGGCCATACTACCTCTGAGCTACACCCCCAGCCTTATTTTATGTTTTATTTTGAAACAGGGTCTTGCTGGGTTACCAAGAGTCTCACTGTGTTGCTGAGGCTGACCTTCAATTTGTGATCCTTCTGTCTCAGCTTCTCAAGTACTGGGATTACAGGCAGGTACCACCATGCCTGGCTCAATTTTTTGTTTTTTTTTTCCAGTACTGGGGATTGAACCTAGGGGCATTCTACCTCTGAGCTACACCCCCAGCTCTAATTTTTTTTTAATTCTTTATTTTGAAACAGGGCCTCACTAAGTTGCACAGGGCCTCACTAAGTAGCTGAGGCTGATTGCGAACCTGCGATTCTCCTGTCTCAGCCTCCCAAGTACTGGGATTACAAGCATGTGCCACCACACCCAACTTCAATTATTTTTAAAAAATCACTAGTAAAGCATAGTTTTTTTGAATTGTGATGATGAAGTCACATAGCTAAGTCTGTCTGCAGAATAATTCAGAACTTTTATTCAACAGGATAATTGAAAACATAATAAATAGAGTGCAGATCAATACCCAAACCATATTTGAGTAAGTTAAAAGCCTGGGATTTATTATAATATATTAAATTCTATTTTAGACAATTGAATTTAGAATTCTTGCTTAATCATTTATATCCTTGTTTCTACCCTTCATCTCAATTTCTTAGATGTTCTCTTCCTTTTCTCCTCTTGTATAACAAATTTAACTTTACTTTAAAGTAACCATGGGTATTTTCTTAATTGGTTTCATTGGTTTGTTTCAGCTTTTCCCTCAAATATTATACACTGTCATATAGAAAATAATTTTTGAACAAAAAAGCTGATAACAGAGCTGTTTAATGGAAAATTTCAAACTTACATACTATTTATTTATTTATTTATTTATTTATTTATTGTGGTACTGGGAATTGAACCCAGTGGTATTCTACCTCCAAGCTATACCCCCAGTCCTATTTTCTTTTTTTTTTTTTTTTTTGCGGTACTGGGGATGGAACTCAGGGGCATTCTACCTCCGAGCTATACCCCCAGCCCTATTTTTTATTCTTTATTTTGAAACCGGGTCTCACTAAGTTGCAGAGTGCCTCACTGGGTAGCTGAGGCTGGCCGTGAACCCGGATCCTCTGGTCTCAGCCTCCCGAATGCTGGGATTACAAGCGTGCGCCACCACGCCCGGCCTCCCCCAGTCCTATTTTCTATTCTTTTTTTTTTTTTTTTTGAAGCAGGGTCTCACTAAGTTGCAGAGGGCCTCACTAAGTAGCTGAGGCTGGCTTCGAACCTGGATCCTCCAGTCTCAATCTCCCAAGTTCTGGGATTACAAGCGTGGGCCACCATGCCTGGCTACATACATTTTAAAATACAGGCTTTTCTTTCTTTGCCATATCTGTGTGTATACACATTTCTCTGTATCTGATTGTAATGTGGAAGTATTTTTCAAAAGTTCATAGTTGCCAATTTAAAAAATAGGCACTTATATCTATATTTGAATTCTTGAGTTTTTTTTTTTTTTTTTTCCTCCTGTCATCTCATTTTTTAAATGTCCTTAACCAGAAGAAAAAAGATTGGCTGCCCCCAAATTAAGTCAACAGTGTAGGGGTGAATGAGAGAACTCCCTATAATCTCTACAGTGGTTATGAAATATTATTCCCCAAAGATCTTGGGGGAGGCAGTCACCCCAGAAATGAAGAGGAGGAGAAACTAAGTGGAGCCAGTGCTGGTGCTGGGGAATCAGCTTGAAAGACTAGGTGGCTGGGAGATGTCCAGACGCATTTTATTATAGTTGCTGTGAAAGCTGTTTTCCATGGCTTTAGGATGCTCTTCAGTTTGTGTCAGTGTTAGGCTCAGTTGCAGTCATTCCATCATGCTGTACAGGAAGACAGAGGCCATGCGGCTCTGCATAGATGTGCTTTTTGGCTGTTGTGGAGGCGCATGGCTTTGCCCCCTGCTTCACCACAGACTGATCTGTGCGTGTCAGTGCTGCTGTCCAGCCTTGCTTGTGTCCAGCCTCGCTTGTTTTGTGGGGTAAAGCACCATTGATGACTTCATAGGAAAATAGAGTTATTTCCATTGTCAACCTCTGCTCCCCCCCACCCAGCAAGCATCTTATAAAACTTTTGTAAGTTTTGTACAACTTAAAACATCTAATTTTTCTCTGCAGATATGGGAAATTTCATTGACGCAGACCAGAGGAAAACCGTTTCTCAAGGGCATGCAGCTGTTCTCAACCTAATGCCCATCACCAGCTGCCCCAGACCTCAAGTGACTTGGTTTAGAGAAGGCCACAAGATTATTCCAAGCAACAGAATGTAAGTTGCTCGAAACATTAAAGTTTCAGGTGCAATTAATTATACTTACTGGGACCATTTGCATAGTAGGTGAACCAATTAAGGTTACTAGTGATTGGAAACTCTGAACCTATCTCAGAGTACTACCTCCATCCGTAATAAACAGCTATTTTTAAATTGGCTTGGTTATTTTTATTATATATATGTATAAATATATTTTTGATGTGCTGTACATATACATCATAATGAGGTTCAGAATGACAGAAGCATGTATGCACATAGCACTCACTGTATTTCCCTCCAAGTCCCTCCCTGAAATCCTTATAGATAATATTTACATCGATCCAGATTACTTCATGTATGAACAAAGGGTTATTTGAACTGTTTCCATCATCAGCTCTCTTCTTTCTTCTCCTCACCACTCCCAAATCCCCCTCTTCCATTCTACTAGTGTCTCTCCCATTTACCTGAAATCTTTGTTCTTCTTTATCTCTCTAGCTTCCACATATGAGTGAAAACATAGGACCTTTGACGTTCTGAGACTGGCTAATATCACTTAGCATAATATTCTCAAGCTCCATCCATTTTCCTGCAAATGACTTGGGTTCTTGTAGATATATACACACACCATAATTTTATAACCATTCATCTGTTGACAGATACTTAGTTTGGTTGCATCATTTGGGTGTTGTGAATTGTGCTGCTATAAACATGGGAATGTGTGCATCCCTCTGATCTTAAGCAGCTTAAACAAACAGCCATGTAATGTTACTCTTCAATGCTGCACACCCTGAACTTAAGGCACCCTTACCTACTCTTTGTGATTTCTTCTTTTGGGTTGTGAATGCACTTTATAAGATGTCATTGTCATCCCTGAATTGTGTCTAGCACTAAGTACTGATTTAACGAGGGCTGGTATTTACTTATACAACTGTGAGTCCCCCTCCCCTTTTATTGAGCCATGTTTGATACCACTTTCTCTGACGATAAAACAGTAATTACTGCTTATTTCTCTTTATCCTTTTATCCTACCATGACAGTTTTATTTCCCTTCATCTAATTAGTGGCTCACCCATCTATTGCTGAATAGTTGCTTTGTGATTAGTTAACCATTATTTCAAGGTGTTCTCGCCTATCCCACATTCAAGATATTTATCTAATGTCAGACAGGTTTTCTTCATTTGGAGCTTTAAGTGATTAAAAAGAACATTTGGTATATATTTCTTAGCTAAGCATTTTGCAATATAATTTAAAGACAGTATTCCAAATATAAAAGTTTCAAGGATGAAAATCTCGAAAAGCATCATGAACTGCTATAAGCTTAGGGTCAAATATTTCTCCTGTCTTGCACATGCAGATAAAAATTCATGATGGGAAAAAGCTTTTGTTATTTTTTGGTTTTCAAAAGGTATATTCCTTTTTTATTTTATTTTATTGGTGCATTGTAATCATACATCTTGATGAAGTTCAGGGTGGTAGAGACATACATGCACACAGCATTCATTTAGCTCTCCCACCCTATCCCCACTCCAACTTTGCTCCTTTCTGTGCTCAGCATAGTGATTGACTTTGATAAATTTGTGTGTGTATATCATATGTCCATTGAGGTGTTTCCCTCTTTCCCCCTCCCATCTCTCTCAGTTAGGTCTCCTTCACTCATCTAAGATTTCCTTTGTCTGGAGTCCCTTCTGTGTCCTATTTTCTCCCTAGCTTCAGTGTATTAGAGAGAACATCAGACTTTTCACTTTTTGTGACTGACTAATCTCACTTAGCATAATGTTCTTCAGTTCCATCCATTTCCATGCAGATGACATGATTTTGTTCTTCTTTATGGTTGACTAAAATTCCATTGTGAACATATCCCATAGTTTTGTAATCAATTCTGTTGATGAGCATCTTGGTTGGTTCCATAGTTTGGCAATTTTGAATTGTGCAGTTATAAACATAGATATGCATGCATTACTCTGGTAGTTTGGTTTCCATTATTTTGGGTAGATACCCAGGTGTGGTATTGCCGAGTCATATAGTAAGTTCATTCCTATTTTTCTGAGGATCTTCCACATTGTTTTCCAAAGTGGTTGCACTAGTTTGCAATCCCACCAACAGTGTAATAGAGTTTCTACTTCTCTACATTCTCGCCAGCATTTGTTGCTTGTGTTTTTAATGATTGCTGTTCTAATTGGGGTTAAGTGAAATCTTAGGGTAGTTTAAATTTGCAACTCTAATTGCTAATGATGTTGAACATTTTTTCATACATTTATTTGCCATTTTCGTTCTTTTGTGAAGTGTCTATTCAGTTCACCTACCCATTTTTTGATTGGGTTATTTGTTGTTTTGGCAGTGAGTTTCTTGAGTTCTCTGTATATTCTACATGGTAGTCCTCTGTCAGAGTAGTAGCTGGCAAAAATCATTTCCAAGCAATTTGAAATGAAACTATGAAAGTAACTGTGGGGAATAAATCTTCTCTCTCCCATACTGAGTGTCCATGCTCATGTGCGCTGTCTGTCTCTGTGTGTCTGTGTGTCTGTGTGTCTGTCTGTCTCTCTCTCTCTCAGGCCAGTTTTGTCATTTGTCCACCAAATCATCTGATCCATGCTGGGACCCAGACTATTTATTTATTTATTTATTTATTTATTTATTTATTTATTTATGGTTCTGGGGATTGAACCTAGGGGCAGTCTACCTCCCAGCTATACCCTCAATCCTTTTAATTTTGAAACAAGGTCTTACTTACTAAGTTACTGAGAGTCTTGCTAAGTTGCTAAGGCTGGGCTCAAACCTGTGATCCTCCTATCTCAACCTCCCAACTACTGGGATTACAGGTATGCACCACCATGCCCGGCTTGAACCTAGACTATTCTTAAGCTTATTTAGCAAATGTTTCTATTTTAGTTACTATAAACAAGAACAACTTGATATATATGTGAAAGGTATATTTCAAAATTCTAGTAAAAATACCAGTTACCTTAGAAAATGGGATAACTGCTATTTTTTATTTTATTAAAAGTTACTTAGATATCCACCTTTATATTGATTATAATTATAAAAGATGTCTCTTGAGTTTGGGTGAAACAAAATTAAAGGATCAATATTTCATTGCCTTAGGAAATTGTTAGGCTGAGCAAAAAGCAGCTAAGGTATGGTTTTATGTAATTGTCTTGGAAAGTTCCGGGGTTTAGCGTCCTATCGCAGGTGAAGGAAGGATAGATTCTGGGGGGAAATTGGTACCAGGGATGGGGAAGTAGATCTAGGCTTCTTCTCAAGTACTAGAGCTCTTAATTAATATTAATGACAGAAAAATCATGATGAAAAGATACTTTAAACTTGGTAGCAAGTAAGTATTTATTAATTCGTTTGTTAACTTATGGTCTAGCTATGTTCATGGGAGACCACATTTATTCAAGTATAAAAGGGCAAATGATGAAATAACTCTTAATTTCATAAGCTTTTTTTTAATTTGCAAATTCATACTAAAAACTGATTCCAAAAGCCGGGTGTGGTGGCGCACATTTGTAATCCCAGTACTTGGGAGGCTGAGACTGGAGGATCCAGGTTTTCGGCCAGCCTCAGCTGCTTAGTGAGGCCCTCTGCAACTTAGTGAGACACTCTTTCAAAATAAAAATTACAAAATAGGATTGGGGGTATATCTCAGAGGTAGAATGCCCCTGGGTTCAACCCCCAGTACCCTCCCAAAATAAAAAAAAATAAAAACTGATTCCTAATGAGCTAATAAAGTAAAAATACTATTAGAACTTTAACTTACTGTCCTATCAAACAGATAGTCTGCTTACAACTGTGAAGCTTTTGATAAATCTCTATCTCTGTAAGATAATGTGATATACCTTTAAAAAAAAAAAAAAGATGAGATGAGATGAAGCTGATTACGGGTATTTACATTTTTGTAAGGCCCTTTAGTTTCATATTTTCCACCTCATCATCACCCCACATTTATTAAGTACCTGCTGTGCAAGATATCATAAATCAGTATGTGCATGGTTTTCTCTACAAGTTTATATATCATACAAAGATCTATTGCTTTCCACTTCTAAGGAAGTTCCTCTTTTGACCAAGGATAGAAAGGCATTTCTACATTGCTCCTGCCCAGAAGGTTGGCAGGAAAATTCACATGGCATTAGATCTGTTCTGTACCACCAGAGGTGCCTTTTAAATCTGGAATATTTTGGCCCAAGTGGGTCACATCTATGGAAACATTGAATCTGTTTTTATCCCCTCTATGACTTCCCTAACACACCAGAAGAGAGGTAGGGGCCTTTGTTGTGGTAGAGGAACCTCATTTCCCTCCCCCCATTTTTTTTTTTTTTTTTTTTTGCGGTACTGGGGGTTGAACTCAGGGGCATTCTACCCCCAAGCTATACCCCCAGCCCTATTTTTTATTCTTTATTTTGAAACCGAGTCTCACTAAGTCGCGGAGTGCCTCACTATGTAGCTGAGGCTGGCCGCGAACCCGGATCCTCCGGTCTCAGCCTCCCGAATGCTGGGATTACAA
>PVLC010003328.1:0-20258 GCA_004027655.1 Graphiurus murinus | reverse complement strand
CCATTTTTTTAACAGTAGCTTATGACCATTGAAGGTGAGCTTTAGGCTTACAAGTAAATGATTTCTGTTTTTCATTTTTCAAGAGAAACAGTAAGCCTAATGTTTCTCAACTTGAAAAATTAGTTAAATAGCCTACTAACAATCTTAGTGCTTATTATTAATTGAGTTTCTACTTGAAATATATCTCACCCTCACAATTGACTTCTGAGGCAAGTATAATTAGTTCTACTTCCAACTATCAGAACTGAAGATGAAAAATACTAACTTACCCCAAAGCCCATAGCTGACATACCAGAGCTAGCATTCAAACCCCGGTCTGCTGGACTCTCAACCTCATGCTTTCTTTTTTGCTCTTTATTTGCTGAACTTTCTTCATGCTTTTGATAATTTTTTCCATATATCACATTAGTCTTTTCACTCTTTTTTTAGAAAACTAGCTTTAAATTTGAAATAGTGCTGGTTAACCTGAGTTTGGGTAGAGACAGTCAGTTATTGATATATTTTGAAAGTAGAATAAATAAGATTTTCTTCTGGGTTAGAAAGCATATACATATATAGAGGGGGGGAGAGGAGGAGGGGGAGAGGGAGAGGGAGAGAGGAAGAGAGGAAAGGGGGGAGCAGGCCATGGATATCTTGCTTGGTCAACTGATAGAGTGGAGTTACTATTTCCTGAAATGGAGAGCCATTTTTGGAAGAAGTAAGTATGGATATCTACATGTGGTAGTTGGTGTTGGTATCTTCGATTTCCTCTGGACATGTTAAGCTTGAGGTGCATATTACATAGCCAAGAGGAGCCCATGATTAGATATTTGTATATATTATACCCATGCTACCAAATAGATCAAGGTTAAGCTTGGCATGTTAGTGGTATTTTAAGCTCTTTACAAACCGTATGAAACATATAAGCCAAAGAGTTCCACTGCATCCATTCATGCTCTAGTTTGAAAGTCACAGAGGTTTACTTTGGCTGTCTTTTACAAAAAGCAATTTTGTTGGAATATATAGAGAATAATAGAATTAAAGCAATAGGAGAGGACTCAGTTATAACCAGCATTGTTCCCATGGTCAACAGAGCAAATCAACAGTGTAACGGTCTCCCAAGCATATTAAGATCCTAATTCTTAGAACTTATGAACATGTTAGGTCACACAGCAGAGGGGAATTAAGGTTGAAGATGCTATGAAGAACTTATACAGGTAGGAAGATGGGACAGAGGTACAATCTTCAATCTAGTGCAATCCAGTTGTATCCCTACCCTATGACTGCCGAATGCCTAAATACCAGCACCTCTTTCTCTTAGCATCTTGTCCCCAGGCTTTAACTATGAGAGTCATGTTCCACTGTGTGACCTATACATTCTAGGGCACACAAGTCATGTTCTCCAAACTGGATATACTCCACTCTGTGAGGAGAAAGGCTAAGCATACCTTCTATTATATGTGTGGGAGAGGTAATTAACTAGATTCATTGTGACCAGCTCTTAGAAGTATTCTTTAGAATGCTTGGGCTCTTCAGGCACCATCATCCCATTTTATGACTTCCATCAAAACTCTGAAACTTCATTTAGCATCCTGGTTATTCTGTCTTGATCATATCTGTAGGGCCTATCTACTCAAATAGATTTCTAATCATCCCTACTTCCTGGTATCGACCACCTAAAATTTATTTGTTTCTGTAACTCACTTTGACCTGGTGGTATGCACAGCAGCTGTGCAGTACTAGAATGGGTGAGTGGATGACAGGTTGTGAAGGAAAGCCAGGTAATATCTGTATACTTCCTTAACAGAACAAGTAAAGAGGTAAAATTAGCAAACCTCAAGGGAAAAAAAAGCTATCGAAGCAGAAAAATATTTTGGAAAGGCGAATGATATTTTGAAAGAATTGAGAAAAGTTATAATCAGAATTTTGAAGAGGTAATTATGGGTTTTATTTATCTGAGAAGATGAAAAATGCATGTTTATTTTTCTGATTTACTGAATCTGAACAGTTAATTTCCTATCTTTGCATATCAAAGATGAATATGGCTTTGTCTTATAAATATAGTCTAATTTGAAAATAAAATTCTTCTGTGTTGTTTTGGTTTGGATATATTTTCTTTTGTTCCCTTTTATTTCTCTAACTATGAAATGTGCATCTTGATGCCATACAATGTTTCTCTTACCTCCAGGAGGTAATTTATATCGGCAGTTATCAGATTAGGATGTGAAAACTTGGTCTGTGCAATGCCATTCTTTTGCTTAATTGCAGGGTTTTGTGCTCAAATTGCATCCTGTAGCCTACCTGACAGGAATCTGTAAGCACACATGTTTTTGCATGTGGTTTTCTTTGAAACAAGAAGTTTACAGATTAAATATTTCAAACCTCAGTTTTGAAATAGACAGCTTGCCAATAATGATCTAGACTGTGAAGTATGGGCAGTAAACAGCATCCCAGGTGACCGAGAAGCATTCCGACTCATAATTGTCCATACTTAAACACTCAAACATCCATTAACGTATTACCATTTCATTTCAGTGGCTCCAAGAAAGATTTGTTTAAATTAGCACTTGTATTGGAAGTTGCAACTTAATGCTTGAATGAAGTAGATCTGGTTGTAATAATGTTTTTATAGTTAACTGAGCTTTCAAAATAATGTGGTTTAAAATTTTTTATATTACATTTTATAGGCATTTTCTGAATGTTTATAGAGTAGATCTATATGTGTGAATTAAGCCACATTGAGTTTAAGTAAAAAAGACTAGGGTTTCAGACTTGCTTCCACTACAACTCCAGCTGCCTTTTCTCCATATGCCTTCATGTTCTCATGTAAAAATGAGGATGAGCCAGGTGCAGTGGTGTACCAGGTGTGATGGTGCATTCCTCTAATCCCAGTACTTCGGAGGCTGAGCCAGGAGGATTGTAGGTTCACAGCCAGCCTCGAGACCATGTTTTGAAATAAAATAGGGTTGGGGGTGTAGCTGAGAGGTAGAATGCCCCTGGGTTCAATCCCCAGTAACACACACACACACACACACACACACACACACACACACACACACACGGAAGAGGAGAAGGAGAATGTATTGAATGCCTTTGAGATCCTTGCAGCAGGTATTAGCATTGCAGTGATGCTGTTGTGGTGTAAGGCAGGAGCCCATGGCTGGTTACTTACTGTCTCCCTCCTTCCTCCGTGCATTCTTTAGGTAGCTTCTGAGCACTTATTTAGGTGCTGTTCTGGTTGCTAAGCACAAAAAGCAGAGGGAGGCATCACGAGCACTGTCGGCATTGAGGAAGCAGGGTAACGAATGGGTGCTTCAGGTGAGGATGAGTGTGAGGACATGATGCAGAAGACAGTAAAGTGCTGAGCTGGGGGCCAGTGTTCTTTAAACTGAGTGTTAAGGATGGCTTCTTTATGGAGGTGGCGTTTTAAAATCCATTTTATTGAGTTATAATTCACATCTGACAAAATACACAGGGTGATGAATTTCAGAAAATGTACACAGAAATACCACCCCAGTAAAGAGAGTTCCCTCCTGCCCCATCCTCAGCCCTGCCCTTCCAGTAATCTAATTTGTCTTCCCATAGGTTAGCGGTTCTTACCCATTCTAAAATTCCATAGAAATGGAGGCATCGAATGTGAAATCTTTTGTGTCTGGCTCCATTCATTCAATATAATATCTCTGATATTCTCAGTTTGATATTTAATAATAACAATAACTACCAATGTTTGAGTGCTGGGCACTGTGTTTTGTATATGATGATTCCTTTATTCCTCCAGCACCGCAGTGAGTCAGTACTGTTACTATCAATGCTCACCTTACTGATGAGGAGAGAGGCCTTGGGCCAGGCAGAGTTAGTGCCGATGGCTTCCTGAGCATTAACTTGCCCATCTGTGCTATACTGGCTTCGTAGAGTGATGTCCAAAGGTGAGAAGCACCATCCATGCAGATGAGAGGATGAGTATCCTAGGCTGAGGGGTAAATGCAGGACAACATAGAAAAGAGCTTGATGCATTTGCCAAGCCAAAGAGTCTATGGTTTGGTCAGAAAAGTGTTGTGAGAAAAGGGCGGACAGGTGGACAGAGAAGAGCCCTGAGACTCTAGGTTTTATTTTGTAAAATCTGGGAAGTCTTTGAAAGAGGGTTTTTTTTTTCCTTTTTTAAAAATAATTTGTAATTGTGATAAAATCTATATGATATAAAATGTACTATTTTAGCATGTACAATTCAGTGACAGTAAATACATCCAATGTTGTTGTACAACCATTACCAACATCTATCTATATAACTTTTTATCTTGCAAAAGTAGAACTCTGAGCCAGCCATGGTGGTGCATGCCTATAATCCCAGTACTTGGGAGGCTGAGACAGGATGATTGTAGGTTTGAGGACCTCAGCAACTTAGTGAGACCCTGTGTCAAAATAAAATATAAAATTGTACTGAGGATGTGGCTCAGAAGTAGAATGGCCCTAATTTCAGTCCTCCAAAAAACAAAACCTAGAACTCTGTACTCATTAAGCACTAACTCCTCATTGTATCCCTGCAGCATCTGGAAACCACCATTCTAATTCTCTATGAATTTGACTACTATATATATATATGAATTCATATATGTGGCCTTATACAGTACTTGTCTTTTACCCCCCATTTTTAATTAAACAGTACTTGAGATAATAGTAGATTAATATGTAGTTATAAGAAATATAGGTGATCCTATGTGCTCTTTAGCAATTTCCACAAATTATATGGTCTTGTAAAATAGGTAGAGTGTCACAACCAGGATACTGACATTGATAGTCAAGATGGAGAAGATTCCATCCCTATAAGAATCCCCCATGTTGCCCTTTTATTGCCACAACTACTTTTTTCCTACCTCAGTCATCTCTAAACCCTGGCAAACACTAATCTTTTTGTTTCTGTAATTTTGTCATTTTAGGAATTTATGTAAATGGAATCATGCAGTATTTAATTTTTTGGAATTGGCTTTTTTCATTTAGTATAATTCTCTTGACTCATCTAGGTTATTGTGGATATAGCTGGTTTCTTATTATTGTTGTGTAATATTCCTTGGTATGGATATACTACAGTTTGTGTAATCATTGCCCTGTTGAAAGACGTCTGGGTTGTACCCAGTGTGGGCCCATAATCAATAATATGGCCATAAACATTATTATATAAGACTTCATTTCTCTGGGATAAATGCCCTGGAGTTCAGTGACTGGGCTGTATGTCTAGGATTTTTGTTTTGTTTTGTTTTTTTTTCCAGAATGGCTGTACCCTTTTATATTTCTACCAGAAAATGTATGAATGATTTTCTCTCCTTCCTCACCAGCATTTGGTGTTATCTCTTTTTTTTTTTTTTTTTTTTTTTTACATTAGCCATCCTGATAGGTATGACATCTTACTGGATTTTTAATTTTTCTTTCTCTTAATGGTTAGTGATGTTGACATCTTTCTATGTGCTGATTTTAGAAAGCATCAAACTTCTTGCAGTGAAAAATGTACTCATTTATTTATTTTAAAAGTCAATTGAATGAGTGAAAGAGCAGACAATATGCAGCTAAAATGAGAACTATTGTTCTAGCAGATCTAAGGAAAATACTCAGAATAAAGCATAGAGATACAGATATCAAAATATGGAAGAAAGACCAAGATATAGAGAGTAGAGTAGAATAATCAATAAATATATAAGAAAATTCCAGAAGGAATGGAGAGATTGGGGGAGAGATAATGTTGAAAGACATCATTGTTACAATATTTCCTAAAATGGTGAGTCTTCAGAGTTAAGAAGTAGAGTAAAAGTCAAGTAGAAAAAATAAAAAATAAATTTAACTTTTTACATATTATAGAGTAACTGCAGAACTCCGACGACAAAGAAAACTGTAGAAGCAGCCACTCATTCAAAGAGCAATTAGATGATAGCTTACAACCATAATGGAGACAAGTAGAATAATACCTCTTAGAAAGCTAAGGTATTATTATATACTGTCATTATAGAATTCCATATCCTGCTAAACTAACATTCAAAAGTGAGGGGGAAATGACATTTTCTGACTAGACTGAGAATTTACATTTCTGTGACTGTTACTGAAGGATTTAAGAATGAGTTTGAGGAGCTATACTGAATCCAGAGGGCAATAGGATGGTAGCAGTGTTGGCTTTCATTTTACTGTGTTCTCTAGTTAGAAAATGTTTAGTAATGTTCAAGTATTTGTATAAAGGATGGAAATGACAAGTTGAGACAACTCTGTAGGGCTCTTGTGAATGGCTGCAGAGAATGGTATGGTGTCCATGATGGGACACAAACAATAGTGTTGTTTTTTCCTTATAGTGAGGAATACCAGAGAATATTTATGTGCCGGTGGGAGATACCTGATAGAGAGGAGGAGGTAAAGATTCAAGAGAACATGAGAGGAGCAAAACCCTGGCAAAGGGCTGGGGACCAGTGCCCACAACCAGGACAAGGGCCTGCAGTTGTGGGGCATAGCCTCACAACTGTGTCTGGTGGCTCTTCAAGACCCTTGGTAAAATCAGGGACAGCTTCCATTCTGACAGGACAGAAGCCTTGGTATGGGTACATGTTTGGTGGATATACTTATGGGAATCCAGGGATTTTTTCTTCTGGACTTTTACTCTCGGAATACTGGGATGAGCTTATCAGTTTAGAGTGAGGTGTGGGAGGATAAATTATCCTTTAGAGTCTCAAAAGCAAAGTGAAACATGCTGAGCAGCAGTGTGCAGTGGCAGTGCTGGGCAGCCAGCTTTTCAGTGAAGCTGGGAGGCTCTGATTGCAGCTCTCTAGCTGTCAAATAAAGTTGAGGTGCAGGCTGTCCCATGCAAGTAAGGAACAAGTGCATGGATGGTGTTTGCTAGGGAGCAATGGGTCTCAGCTGTCTCTGAGTTGTGTGAGGGGTGAAATGATGGAGTTCAATGTGATACAGTCA
The DNA here is from genome assembly GCA_004027655.1 of Graphiurus murinus. Lineage (NCBI taxonomy): Eukaryota > Metazoa > Chordata > Mammalia > Rodentia > Gliridae > Graphiurus > Graphiurus murinus. The sequence continues at coordinate 13,337 of PVLC010003328.1, read as the reverse complement.
GAAGACAGCAAGTTACTGTGGATGGAAGAATTTATTGCAGCAGGCAAAGGAGAGCAAGTGGGTGCATTAGGCACCTCCATCTTTCCTCTTCTCTGGCTGCTCATCCAACCCCAGACAGTAGGCTTCTCCTCCCCTTGAAAAGATCAGGCGATGCATTCCAGAACCCTGGCAAAATGAAATTTTTGTGGGGTAAGCTTTGACCCTTAGGGAATCAGAATGGTTGAGTGCAGGTGTATCAGCAGATACATTACTCGCACCACCCCAGCCTCATGTGTCTGTCTGAGGTCTCCTGTAGGTTGCACCCTCCTTGTCTTTGCTGTCTCCTTCCTTTCTTTTTCCTACTGTCCTGTCATCTTCTCTGTAAAGGGTCATCATGCAAACTGTTGCAGAGGCTCTATTTTCCAGGAAAACTGGGCCAACCTGCCAAGTACTTGAAATCTATTCTTCAGAATGGAACTGAGAGGGGTTGCCAGGTTTAGGGTATGACCATGAGAATGGAGGAAAACGTCAGTGGCAGTGAGAAGAGTTAAGACACCCACCTAGGCCAGAGGCCAGCATTGGAGTGAGGACAGGTGAAGTCAGAGGAAGGTGAAGAGCCAGGAGCCACAATATATGGTGCAGAGGAGAGGTAAGTAGAATCTCAGAAGGGGAAGCATGAGAAATAAAGCAAATACAGCCTGATAGCAAGGGTTTCAAGGCAGCTGGGGTTTGGAAGGAGGAAGAGAAAAAAATGGTCAGACAGTGCTTACTCATGGATATGGTGGGGGCTTGCTGTGGGTAGACCAGACACTAGGAAGTCTGCCCAGAAACTAGGTAGTCTTCGCTAAGAGGTCTTCTGGAAGTGTCCCTTTGGACATTTGATTTCAACATCTAGCAGCTCAGAATCTCACCCAGGAAATACGTGTCCTAGTACACCTGGGATTCATTTATGGAGCAGGGAGAATGATCTCCTGTTAGGGCAGTTGTGAGATATAACAGCAATGAGCAAGAAAGTAATTTGCCAAGTAGTGTTCAATAACATGAAGACTGTGTGCTGCATACCACCTCCCCCCAAATAAAAGAAGTTATGCATAGATGCTCATCCATGAAAAGGGTGTACAGATATTACTTTCTGTGTGGTGGGCGTAGATGTCTTCTGTGACTCATAGCTGCCTGAGTAGAAGGGAAGAACCCTCAGGTAAAGAATATGCTGGAGTCCAGGGTGTAGCACCCCTGCCTACACACCTCGGATCCTGTGAAATGCCCTGGTGCTTCTCTAAATGCTGGTGTCTAATGCACAGAAATTCTTTTTGTTGTCGTTCTTTTCACCACGCCCCCGAGGATGGGGCACAGTGAGAGTTCTATTATTTGAGCTAATATTAACCTGGGGCAAATTAATGTCCATCAAAGTGGATAAGGAAAAGATTGAAAGCATTCTATTGCTTTACTGACTAGTTTCCAGCCTGCTCACTCAGGCTCTGCATTCCTGTACTTGGCACCAGAACCTCACTGAGCATGGTGAGAGGCAACCAAGATTGCTGTGAGGATCTTGTATTTCCTTTCAGATTGTCAAGTCCTGTGATGAAGGATTATCTTATAAACAATATTAGATCAGGTTATAGGCTGTAGCAGCAGGCATACATTTAAGTTTGAAGTCTGTATCATCACCCGATGTGGTCATTGGGCATCTGCAGGTAGCTGCTGCTATACTCCTGCTGCAGGCGCATCTCAGATAGGGGACCCTTCCTGTGCAAACAGATCAGCTGGAGGAGGGGGTTGTGCTCTTAGAGTCATTTGGTTCCATTTGAGTTGGCAATGTAGTGTTTAACTTTAATGGCAAGAGTTTAATATTCTATGTACCAATTTTTCATTGGAAATAAAGCACCACTTCATTTTCCATGAACAGATCTAGTGACAATAATGCATTTCTTTACAAATATTAGCCTATTATACATCTTAAGTCAGTTGCACATAATTGCATTTCACCAACTCTACATAATACTTTAATTAAAACTAGGATAATTAAAATACAGTTTTAATGAGCAATAAATTCTGAAGTTGCCAAGCCTAGAATGTGTTAGTTGAATCATACCTTTCTCTTTTTGAGCTCCTAAATTTATGTCTGCATTATGTTTTGAAATGGCAGCAATCATAAGCAAGAGGCATTTTTAAGTGCATATAATAGTGTGTACTATGAATTAATATTTCTTTATGGCTGTCTTATCTGTTTATACCTTTTGTGTACTGTGGGTTATTTGTGCTAACTATAATCTCTTGAGGGAAGGAAAAGATTTTGTTTTTGAAGGCCCAGAAACTTGGCATTGATCAGCCATACTAAGTGAATATTTACTGACTGAATGGATAGGTATTTCTTGAACAAATAAATAATTATTATTTGGCTGGTTTTGGGGAGATGTTATGGGACAGAATACACTGGACCGAGACACACAAGACCAGAGATTCAATCTTAGCTCTGATACTTAGGGGCTATGTGACCTTGTGCAAGTCAGTTAACTATCCTCAACAAAGTTGAGACAATGGGATATCTCAAGTGAAGATAATAGTAGCTATCCAGCCAACCTCTTGGAATTATGATCAGGAACACTTATTTGATGAGTAGAATTGTAGGTGGGGAAACACATTTTAACCTGTAAAGTAAGCATAATGTGGTGGCATTATTATTATCATGCCCATCTCTGCTCATTATATTCTCTGATTATATACATGAACATGCATTAGTATTCAAAGCCAACTATTTCTCATCTCATTTGGAACTTGGGTTTTTAGGTAGTTTTTGCATAATGACTTTTCAGCCTTTGGTTAGTGGCACCTTACAATGCAGAATATAAGGAATTATGCCCCCTTCCCCCTCCCTTTCCCTTCTATCCCAGTGACTGTGTCCTTGGGAAATTCAAGCCAGTCTAATATTGGCTGGGTGATTAGGGAGGCATCAAAACTGTGCATCTCATATATAGTTCATTACACAACCAAATATAAGTGATTTTTTATCAGATTCTCATTTGGATTATCAGTGTTGATACTACCCTCCCCCACATATAGGTCATTCATTCATTCAAGAAATGCCTAATTATACTCATGTCATTCATGAAAGTTAACTCTTGAAGCACCAAATTCCCTATAAGACAAATGTGCTTAGACCCTGGCTAAGGGAAATTGATAGAATAAGGAGTTGGGAAGACTTTGTAATGCTATTTAGTTGAAATTAGACCTATGCATGGTCTGAAGAAGGCCTGTTACCAGTACATCCATGAACAGCCTGAGGACTGTATTTCATGGTGGTGTGGTTTCATCTGGTATTATCCCAGGGTCTTTGGGCAGAAATCTTGGGCACCAAAATTGCAGTCTCCCACACAGAGGAGGAGTAGACAGACTCCTCTTTCATCCCTGGGGAAGGAAACTTACGGAGGAAGAACTGTACTCAGAGTTTAAGGAGAGACATGAGTCATGTGACCCACACCAGGGCTTTGGAGTCCTTCAGGTTTGGGGCCCTTGCAAGATGGAGATTGGAAAGAGGAAGGCAGCAGGCATGGAGAGGGTGAAGATTGTTGAGCAGACAAGAGGGAGACCACCTGAAGTTAGCTGGAGTAGCTGCTGCCATTGGTGACCATGCACAGGGTGGATGCCCTCTGGGGGAAGAGGTCTTAGTCATGGAGAGGCACATCACTGTCTGAAATTGAAAGGGATGTGAGTGGGGAAGTGGGCTGGGGTGGGAGGCAAACTGGATTAGAGCAGAAGAGTGGCCTTGAGAGCCAGTGGTCCTGGTTCTGGGCACACCTATCTCAATGTTTGGAGGATTAGGTCCTTTTTCACATGTGCAGTGGAGTCACAACAGTCTTTTGAAAGCCTGTTTGTTGGAGGGGCTGCATTGAGGAGCAGAGGGAGCTGGCTGTCCTTCGGAGGGTGGTGTTCCTGGATGTAGGGCTGAGTGATGTGCAGCCCATGCAAATGATGTGGAGGCATCTGTTCTTATCTCTCTGCAGGACCACTCTTAATCTTCTTGGCATGCTAGTAAAAGAAAGCAGAGGAAGTCTTATCACAATTTTGTGGATGACTGTATGAGGAAAGAAAATGACTAGGTTTTTTAAAGTCAAAGAATATGTTAGGTGTGGAGATGAGGATGGACCTCAGTCCTCGAGTGCTATCTTTCTGGTCATTCTTATGAATGCTTGGGACAGAGTCAATCTCAGCTTGCCCATGAAGGTGATATGGCAAAAAGCACACTGTGCTTGGCTCTGGTGTGCGGTGCCACATGCAGCCATGTCTCACAGGGCAGGCTGCTGGGTTTGGGGAGGTTCCCTTTCTCCCTCTGTGATGTGCAGGGATAATAGGCTGACCTGGCCACCTCACAAGACTTTTATGTTTGTGTTTGATTATCAGAAACCATTACTGATATGAGAGCCTTTTGTGAATTACTACGTGTCCTGTCTACATAATGTAGAATCATTTCTCATGAAGGCTCATCTTTGCTGTGATCAGAGCTGGCCAAAGCCCACTTAAGTGTGCTGGCTGGAGTATTTGCTTCCTCAGGACAGTCCCTAGTATGCAGTCATCATTCAGGCAGCCGTCCTCTCATCTCTGTGCTAGGTTCTGCAGATAAGAAGATAATGAAATGGTCTGGCTCTGGAGGGCTCGGGTTCTAGCGAGCAGGTTGCAGCCATCTCACAGCTCTTTATCTCATGTAGTCTTTGGTCTTCTAAAATAACAGCTTCATTCAGATGTATCTACTCACCATAACACTCACCTTTTAAAGTATCCAGTTCAATGGCTTTAGTATATCCATGGGGTTATGCACCTATTGCTACTATCTGTTAGAATGTTTCCTCTACCCTGAAAAAAAAACTGATACCCATTTGCAGTCACAAACATGCTTCCCTTTTCTCTGGCTCTGGCAACCACTAATCATCTTTCTGTCTCTGTGTATTTGTCTATGCTGGACGTTTAATACGAAAGAATCATACACTCTGGCCTTCTGACACCACACATGGCCATAGTCCAGCTGTCTTTTCTCTTTCCTTTTGCTGGTCACTATCATATATTTCACTGAATCACTTAATGAGTACCTTTCCTGGCCCAACTTCTGTGGGATAAAGAAAAAGACTTTTCTTCAACAAGTATTTGTTGGATGCCTTCTTTCTGTTGGACCCTCTCTGTTGAGTGTGGTATGGTGTCACACTGGTTCCTGTTCCGAGTCTGATAAGGGTAAGCTGACAAAAATGAGCAAAACACAAACATGCAAACACAGTCACATGATGAGTGGAGCCTTGTCCAGGGTTGTAATATTTATACCAAAGTTGGAAGGAACAGAGCCCAGTGACGTGAAGAGATGGGGCTGAACATTCCGGGCACAGCATTTGCAGAGGAGCTAAGGTGAGAAGGAGCCTGGTGAGTTCTGGGGCCTGAAAGGAAGGCAGTGTGACTACAGTGCTGTGAGGAGAGTGGCCCAAAGTGAGGTTAACAGGGGCCAGGTCACATGGGGCTTTGTTTTTGGAAACAGATTTGTGTTTTTTTGTGCTGGGGATTGAACCCAGAAGCATTCTACCTGTGAGCTATACTCCAGCCCTATTTTATTTTATTTTTTTAGTTTGAAACAGGATCTCACTAGGTGGCTGAGGGCCTCACTAAATTGCTGAGGCTGGCGGCGAATCTGTGATCCTCCTGTCTCAGCCTTCCAAGTACTGGGATTATAGGCCTGCTCTATCACACCCAGCTCTGATTTGGTTTTATCCAAGTGCAGGGGAGGGTTTTAAACCAGCAGAGTGCTGTGATCTCATTTAAGAAAATTTGGCTGCTTTGTGAAGACGCATAGTAAGGGCAAAGTGGAAACAGAACACTTAGGGAGCTTTGGAAAATGCCTTGGCAAAAATTGCTGGTAGCCTTGGCTAAGGCAGGGCAGAAGAAATGGAGAAGAGGGGACATGTTAAAGTTGTGGTCAAAAGTAGAGTGGAGAGCCGGGCATGGTGGTGCATGCTTGTAATCCCAGCATTTGGGAGGCTGAGACCAGAGGATCTGGGTTCGTGGCCAGCCTCAGCTACCTAGTGAGACACTCTACAACTTAGTGAGACCCTGTTTCAAAATAAAGAATAAAAAATAGGTCTTGGGATATAGCTTGGAGGTAGAATGCCCCTGAGTTCAACCCCCAGTACCACAAAAAAAAAAAAAAAAAAAGTAGAGTGGACAGGTCTTAAAGATGGACTGAGAATGTAATGGGGTCAGACTTCTTGTTTCTGATTTGAGCCTGTGTCACTAATGTGACAATGGGATTCAGATTGGTTTGAGATGCTATGAAAACACTAGACAGAAAGATCAACCAGACATTTGCATATGTCTGGAGCTCACAGGAAAGCTGGGAACACAAAAGTGAGAATTTTGAGGATGGAGGGGGTACTTAAAACCTTGTGCATGATGAGCTGTTGCAGGGGAGGTTCTGGAAAGAAGAGAAGCAAGCTCTGAGGGACTACATCTTTAGAGTAGAGCAGAGAGATAAGATGTCCAGGAGAATGCAGAAGCTGGGAGGAGGCATCAGGAGAGCCTGGTACCCAGGAATCACCAAGAGGAGTGCTGTTCACCGAGTTCCAGCCCTGAGTATTTGAGTCAACAGGCCATGAATTCCAGTACAAAATGAATAAATAAGAGATTCGCAAAGCATAGGCAGAGAGTGGGAAATATGAAGGAGAAAAGGAGGAAGTAGAGAGGAGGAGGCAGAGGAAGCCTGTCTTTTTATATAGCATCCATCACCTTTGGGTAAAACCTGCACATAACAGACTCGGCTCCACAGCCTTGTTGGGATCAGGTCCAGTTGTACTCTCCGCCGTAGCTATAAATTGGAAAGCCCCCTGGGAAAAATGTGCTGTGAACAGATTAGAAAGTTTAGGATCAGACAACCATAGCAGCACTAGTTCATGCTTCACCCAGGATGATTTTTCTTCATGTTTTAGTGCTTGGTCTTTATCAGAGCTGACGGAATCACACTGTTTTACCTTGGAAGGTTATAAATGAGGAGGCATCCTTAGACCTTATTTATCTTTGAAAGCATGAATCTTTCCTTCTTCAGTGCAGACTTGCCCATTCATTATTAGATGAGGTAAATTATTATATCTGAGAGATAAATTATGTCCTTTGAAGATATGTACAATGTGTATACTTTGTTTTTTATAGTCAGGGTCTATAGCTTAATGTATTAAGCAATTTTGAGAATTATCTATACTGAGTAATTTTTGATATTTAAAAAATCACCTTTGTGAGGTTTATCTGTGTTCATGGTCTTTTTAACACCTATCTTTCATTCTCAAAAATAACTGAGAAACCATTATTGTCCAGTTTGAAATTACCATTTACCTGTATTTTGTAGAGTCTGGTATTCCAGCTGAAAGCTTATATCATGCCAAGTACTTTGAACAACTAATTCACTCTCAATAATTTTATTAACTTTTTCATATTTAAAATGGATATATGCAGGAAAATCATAGTCAGGTTTAAAGCTGCTGTATATGGATTAACGTTATTGAGTTAAACTTTTGGTTAAATTTAAGAATTTTATCTGTGGAAACGAATGCGAATCAGTACTTGTGTTAATTAAAACTGGAGAGAAGGGAGGCACTGGCAACCTGCCGTTGGCTTATCTCTGATCCTTGGTTGAGAGTAGAATGTCTAGTTATTTAGTGCCTGGCCTTCATCTAGTATACTCTATATGAATTTAAATAAATTGTAAATGCCCTGGGTACTATTTAGTCATTTCTTTGATCTTATGATGAAATAAGGAATGGTGGCAGTCATAGAATTTTTGAAAAACATCTACTGATTACTTTTTTAAAAACTTTATAACTGCTCCACAGATGCTCTTGACTTGTTGTTTTCTGTTATCTTACTGTTCTTCTTAACATCTCTAGGAATAGATAGGTAAAATTTGGATAGAGGCAATACACGATGGTGGCTAAGAACATGAGCTTGGAAATAAGACTGCCTAGGTTTGAATCCTGGCTCAGACAACATACCAGCCACATGGCCTTGGGCACACTCCTCACCCTCTCTGTATTTTTATTTTCTCTTTAAAGCTAGCATGATGATGGCCTGCCTTAGGATTTTTGTAGGATTAACTATTTAGACTTGTACCTGGGTCATATAAAGATCATCATAACTTATTACTTGTATTATTACACAAGTCTCCCCTTATCCATGGTTTCACTTTCTGTGACTTCAGTTCCCCATAGTAAACTGCTGTCCAAAAGTGCTAAATGCAAAATTCCAGAAATAAAAAAATTATGAGTTTTTTATCATACCCCTTTCTGAGACACATGATGAAATCTCATGCTGTCCCATTCAGGACACGATTAATCCCTTTGTCCTGTGCAATCTGTGCATATACTGCCTGCCTGATAGTCACTTAGTAGCCATCTTGGTTATCAGGTTGACTGTCATAATATCACGTGCTTGTGTTTCAGTAACCCTTGCTTTATTTAATCATGGCCCCAAAGCATAGCGCAGTGATGCAAAAGAAGCACAGGGCTTTGAACATGGAGGACAGACCATCTCTAGTACTAAGGAATAGCACTGTTGAGCATCTAGGCAGAAGCATAGGAAGTGCAGGGTTTGATACTGTCCACAGTTTTAGATGTGCATGGGGAATCTTGGGATGCATCCCCTGTGGATAGGGGCTAGAGAAGGGCCACTGTATTATTACTGGAGTATTTCAAATACTAGAAGAGGCACTGATGATATTCTCTTGGTGTTAGTTCAAGGAGATCTTCCTAAGCAAAATCTCACTTTGTATATCTAATCACTTTCATACCATCTGGAGGCATGAAAATTCTTCCCTTAATCCTTTATGTGAACAGGAGTCCAGGTTCTTCATAGCAGCAGGTACAATGGAACTGATGAACAGTGGTGAAATGAACACTGCTGTGAAGTGAGGTGTACATTATTCATGTCTTAGAGGCATCTTCTGAACATATCGTAATGTGTTTCAAACGACATCATCTTTGGTGACAAAATTTGGAGCATCTGAATGTTTCTCAGTATGAAGCTTGGAGCGGGGGGCATATCTAGCTCCCTTTTCTCGCCTTACCCATTAGCCCTGAAAGTAACAAACCCATCACTGTGGAAAGCCCTCCTTGATTCCATTTGTCCATTTCAGAGGCCTGTTTTAGCAGACAGAGAAGGTACTGAGGAGCTCACCTGTCTTTCTCGTGGCCCTGAGAATGAACGGTGCTGACAAGGGCTGCTAAAGAGAAGGTCCTCCACTCTCACACTTTGGGACCCAAGAAGGAAGGACACAGCAGCAAAGACAGATGTTCACCTTTCTGTGTCCTTCAGATGTATCCCACGGGTGTATCATTAATACTGTAAAATTATATCATATACATGCAAGTATGCGTGTATATATAGATGTGTGTGTATGTGTGTATCAGCTAGTGAGTAGACATATTTAATTTCATTTCAAACTTGGAGTGTGGTGTTTTCATACTTTAAAATCTATTATAGTGATAGAAGACTTTTATCCTTATCAATAATTTGCAATGATAATAAAATATCCCACATCAGATTAATGAGCATCCATGTTTTCAGACCATGTGGATAGAGAGTGATTGTATGTGTGTGACACATAGGGTAACCAACTCTTTTCTCTTTGTCCCAAACTGTTCCTGTTTTAGCACTAACTGTCCCTCATTCTTTGGGGAAAACTAAGATGGTTGGCCATCCTGCTTGCTTATATTTCCTGTGGGTATAAAACTTGCCCTATTATCATTGTATTTGTTCCCTGCTAGTGTCAAAGGCTCTACATCTGAAAGGAAATATGGAAAGTAGGAAAATAAATCTAAGATTAGCTAACAATCCTGTAAATGCTAAGCAAGGCAGAAATATTTCATGAACAGAACTGAATTTATTTTCAAAGCATTTTTCTCAGTAATCTATCATTGTCACTATGAGAAGGACTTGATATGCTTCCATAGTATGCTAGAGTTGTGAATTTGAGAAACATGAACCAGCAGATCCTCCCTGACCCCTGTCATCTCATTTTAGCCACACACACCTTTTGTGTACTTTCTCCCTCACTTTGCTTTGGTTCTCTTCTGAACAACATTCAGTGCTTGTGGAACTGTACCTGTTGAAAGAGCTCAGGGAGCATTTCCCAGTTTGCCATAGGGAGATACTTTTCTTTCTTCCGGGTGGAATGCTTGACAAAAACACACATGCCTGGAAGGGAGTATAAAATGCTAGGCAAGTCAGAGGGGTTCCAAAGCAACTGCCTCACTGGGAAACTCTTTGTTAGAGCAATTGTTAAAACAAGAAACACCAGGCTATTAATTCCCTTGCAGCTAAAAGGCAGCTCCAGCCAAAATGCAATTGTGTTGTGAAAAAGTATAATGAGAAAATCCAACCTCATATGTATATTTTCTTCTGGACATCCTGTAGCCTCTTCTGTTGTGCTTACAAATTTGAGAAATAGAAATTGTATGGTAGAGCTTTTGATAGACCTTGAAATCTGCATGAATTCTAACAACTTGTGTCTTGATCATGGCTCTCAGACGAAGGAGTCCTGCCGCCCAGAAACAGAAAATGTTGCTTTCATTTCTTCATATTTGAATGTTATTGATCTTAAAGGGCAGTGTGTCATTTTCAGGAAGTATTGCTAAGACTCATGTGTACAGCAGAATAATGAAGATATTTTTAATTTATGAGTGGATTCTTTTAAACAACTCAGAGATCCTTGAATTTGCATGAGAGTAGAGAAATAATAATGATGTAAATCTAAGAACACCTCAGCTTTTTCTCTGTTGATTTCCTCAAGCTGTGGAAACCTGTACACCTGTGGAAACCTGTGAAGCAGGTCCTAGAGGCAAATTCCTCGTGTTCTTCCTGGACACATGACTGTGTGCATGGAGATTCCCTCTGCTCACCCACAGTTACCTCTACTCTCATCCCCACCTTGTAATGAAGACTTAACACTACCCCCCCCAACCACCAGCCACACTTTACAACTAACAGCCTGACCCATTGGAACACTTGGACAAATTCTGCAAATTCTTTTTAACATAGTGAAAACTCATACCAATCTACACCTCAATTAAGTCATAATTCTTTTATTCTTGTTCTAACCCCAATTATCTTAAATCTAGTAAAGTTGGAATTATTTGAGCACCAGGATGTATTTTATTAATCTTTGCTTCTTTCAAATACAACATAAAATTCCACAGGTTTTGGTACTCACAAAATGTTTGTTGGTTGGATGCCTAGAACTTTGTCTCATGCCCGATAAGTTAATGTATTTCTCTTGGCTTTTTATTCTCCATTGTTATTATGAGGAGGAAGGGACAACATGTGACAACCCAAGGCAATCAGCAGTAGTGTTTTGTGGTTGTGACAACACAGAGAGAGAGCCCTTTCTCCAGTCTGACGCCACAGCAGTTTGTGGTGTTTGTTTAGTGCTCCCTCCCTACCGCCCCCAGTCTGGGGACAGAAGTGATAAACAGCTTATTCATATTTGAAATTTTCTTTTCATACTAATCTGTCTGTTAAGGCATACTTGTGGGGGAAAAAATGACGAGAGAGCACATACTTTAAAGATGTCAGGGGAGAGGTAAGCTGATTATTCCTTTCCTGTCTCAGGTCTTCAGGATGAAAATGAGAGATAAATACCTCACATTTTCTCTTATCTGAATCTGCTGTAAGTCACAAGGCATGGCAGTTGGTGCAATTGCTGCACATTTTTCTCAACTTAGAATTGAAGTGTGTTTTTAATTTGCTTTTCTTTTTAAAGACCTTTGTTTGGATGCTCTTATAGTTTGGGAAATTTTATGATAGGGACTTGTTTTTTTCTATTAAGTGCTCCAGGAAGAAAAATAAATGATAAAAGAAATAAAATCCCAATGAATTATGACAAATGCAATTTCTTGTGCAGATCTCTGTACCTACCAGATTATTCTGACCTAACTGTAGGTAATTCTCATTTGAGAAATATACATTCATGAAGTTTTTGTAGCTATATTATTATCAAAAACACATCTTTGTTCAGAGAAGACTCTGTAGTTTCTACTTATTCCATTATGACAATAACATCATTTATTTCTTTTTTATATGAGTAATTTGTGGAGCAACATTTAGGCCTATAACAATTTTATTTTAAATCTAGTTTTTGAAAAAATTGGAGCTAAATGAAAAACTATAAATAGCTGACTCACATGGAGGAGGAAAATGCAAGGAACAGACCCAGCATTAACTTTAGGAGCTTCCTGCAAACAAAAGAACTTGAAGTTCAATGTTCCAGCAGGCTAATCCCTCACTTGCAGCATGTTTAGCTAAGTTATATGACACACATGTTGAGATTTTTTTTTGTACTGGAGATTGATCCCACAGGCATACTACCTCTAAGTGATACTCCTAGCCCTTTTTATTTTTTACTTTGAAAGAGGGTCTTATTAGGCAGGCCTTACTAAAAAGTGCGGAGGCTGGCCTTACAACTGTGATCCTCCTGTCTCTGCTTCCCAAGTACTGGGATTACAGGCTTGTGCCACTACTCCCTGCTCACATTGAGATTTTAGCAACAACTATATGCAGGTGAAGTGTCACTTGTCTGTTTTGTGTCATATAGCTAATTTACTTTAGGAGAGTGTCCCTGTGGAATTAAGAGAAGAATTTAAGTGTATTACTCTCCTCTATAACTGAGACTTTGTTTCTTCTTCAGCATCTCTAAATATCAACACAGTTTACCATATAAACCACTATCTTAGTTTCTTCTGCTGCCATAATAAAAAACCACAGACCAGGTGGTTCTATAGGCAGGGAAGTCCATGATGTCCTACTTTCTGTGTTATGACCTGGCAGGAGGGCAAGCCAGCACTGAAACAAAGGGGAAAAAAATATACTGGATCTAATGTCATCCTTTCATCAGGGCACCCCTGAATAGTGGTGTCAGCTGTTCATGTGGGCAGAGCCCTCATGTCTCACTGCCTTCTAATGTTACAATAGCAATTAAATTTCAGCATTTTTTTTTTGGCGGGGGGAGGGGGATATGAAACTATAGCACCTATTGTCATCTGAAAGTGGCTGTGTGAAGTCATATTCTTCCCCAACCCCACTACTGTTAATGTCCCTATTTCAACTAATGTCACCAACATGTTTCCAGTTACAAAATGCCTAAGCTTAGCCGGGCGTGGTGGCGCACGCTTGTAATCCCAGCATTCGGGAGGCTGAGACCGGAGGATCCAGGTTCGCGGCCAGCCTCAGCTACCTAGTGAGGCACTCTGCAACTTAGTGAGACTCGGTTTCAAAATAAAGAATAAAAAATAGGGCTGGGGGTGTAGCTCGGAGGTAGAATGCCCCTGAGTTCAATCCCCAGTACC